>AWOL01S0137278.1:670-20296 GCA_000715115.1 Nicotiana otophora
TGTTGTTGCCTTTAGCTATCAATTATTTGATTGTTTGATCTTTTCTGTTATTATTTATTTATTATGTAATTAGAGAGGGTAATAAAAAGTTGTAACTGTTGCTAATAATATTTTACAATCAATTAATTAGAACTTCTGACTTCTCGTATATAGTGCATAGTATCATCAAATTAAAGGTAAAATTAAAAAAGAAACATGAAAAAACAGGAGTGACAAGGTTCTGGTCTTTGACTTTTCAAGCAATCTAGATAGCCTATGCACCCTTTAACCAGTACCCTTCAAAGCTTAAATTTGGCTCAATAGGAAATCAATAGGAATATATCTATTATATTCTCTCGCTTTCATTTTATAAAGTTATGATTACGGACTCTGTTCGTATTATGTGTGAGATCATTTTTATTTACAACTTATAACTTACATATATGTATGACATCTCTGGATTTACAGAAGTATTATGTGTATGCATCGGGTCAATGGGTTCCTATTAATGTGTCAAGTGTGAGAATGTTTTTATTTTTGAATGAAAATATATTGTACATCTTATTATTTCTCCCGCAAAATCAGAAAAAATTATCATCAAATTGAGTGTATGTCGTTATACAATGTGTTTGACAATTTTACTTTTGCTCTTTCTATGTGAGATTGCTATTATTTGTTGTTTTTAATTTTCCTAAAATGAATAGGCATGTTTAATGATTAAGAAATAAAATGGTCTAAATAGAGCAAAGTGAGAATTGTAACTTCTTCTTCTCCTCCTCCTCCTCCTCATCTTCCTCTTTCTGCTTCTTCTCCTTTTCTGTCTTCTTCTTTGTCTTTCTTTTTTCTTTCAATTTTTAGAAATAATGTGTTTATGTGTGTTCTTGCCTTGATTGTTTGGTATAGATCATATTTTGTATTCTTTGTATTAATATAGTAAAAATATAAAATAATAGAAATACAAAGAGTTGAACTTTGATTAGATATTATAAAAGTGATGTTTTCTCAATTTTCATTAAGTGTTTTAAAACTTATATTTTCTCTGTTTTTCCTTTAATATCTTATTTTGAAAATTCAATAATATTCCAAATACAAAAGTAGAGAAAAAGAATGAAAATGAAGGGTAATTCAAAGAAATAGAAATACAAAAAAACTAAACCTTGTGTTGAATTTTTATTTATTTATTACTCTTTTATATCATAAAATAGTACTGTAATACATAGAGGAACTATTTGTTGTGTTGAATTACAAATTACGGTATATATTACATATCTTTTGCAGAACTTTTGTTTTTAAAATATGAAAAATAGCACAATAAAGTACTAATATCAATAGTTAATGTTTTCTCAAGTACATTGCCTTAATTAATTATTTAAATTTATTTTCATCTATAAAAAAAGATTTAGTCTCTCAATTTAAACCTTAAAATTAGCCCGATGAAGTTCTTGCAAAGGAGCAGAATATATGCTTTCATGTATATAAAAAATAGAGAAAGCGAGTCCTGGGTGAGTCTTGAAAATTGTAGAAAGAAGCAATCAACCTTGAAAATATAATTAGATCACAATTATGATTTATGGTTGAAGAATATAAAGAAGATAAATTGAATAAAGGTATAGATTTTTTTAATTGTCAAAATTTTAACAATAAATTTTTATTCATATTTTATTTTTTTAAGACCGCACGAAGCGCGGACAAATTAACTATATTTGAATATAAACTACGAAGTGTAAATCCTACTATCAAGTGTACTGTTCTCATCAATTGCATTCAATCAAATATTAATTTTTATTAGCCAACCTACACTAGCTAGCAGCTTCGGAATCTAATTGAAATTATAAAGTATAATTACTTTCATTAATTAATTCGCTACGTTTCTGGTAGTGGTCTAAGAACTGCTAGAATACCTACTCCAATTTTTATCCCCACAGAGTTATGTAGTTTGTCGAGACTAATGACTAATGAGAAGACTTCATGCTATCTCAATCTCGTCGAGGAGATGATATATAGTCGACAATTCTAATGCTGTTAGATATTTATTACTAATTAACTACTAGTAATATTTTTCTTAATTATTTGCTGTTCATAATATCAATACCGATCCGAGTGTGATACGTTATCTCCCCCACTTGGACGGTCTTTTAGCTTTCTTTTATTACAAAAAATAAAAAGTATTGGAATCAGATAGGATCTTTGTTCTGTTGTTTTATTATATAATATATTATATTCTCTAATTTCTAGATTTCCTATTGAATTAAACTACTCACTTATCACGTTTATTCCTAAGACTGAAACCCTAAAACGTTAGCCCAATTTAGACCAGTTAACTTGAGTAACATTTCTTACAAGACTCTCACCAAGATAATAGTTGAAAGGATCAAACCCTTAAATGATATTACCCTTATTAGGCTGGATTATTCTAGGGAGAACTACTTTTGAGAATATCATTTTGCACTCAATTCTCAAATATTTATTGAGACATAAAACGGCTAGACGTGTAATATGACATTTAAAAATGGCTTGCATAAGACATGTAATATGGTCTATTTGGATGTTCTTTAGAGAACCCTAGTAGAATGTAATTTCTCTCTATTTATTGATGAAGCTTATTATGAGTTGTGCGAAAATAGTTATTCTATCATTTTTAATACGGATTTAATGATACATATGTAAAAACTCATTAACCTTACCACAAAAAAAAAATTAAATCTATAATTTTAAAAGTGTAATAAGTTCATGGTAAGAACTTAAATATTAAACCAATCAAATATAAATCTTGAATTCAGCCGATCTTCGTAATAGTACATCCAACGTTTCAGAATCCTGAATACAACTCTATTTATCACTTTACCTCGTTCTCTTATTATGTATGAAAAGGTTATCGCATAAGCTCATTGCGAGAAGTTGAGACTTCAGACAAGTAATGAATTAGTATTAAAGCTTCTAGAGGGGATCTAATATTACTCTAACCTTATGCTCTTCTTGAAGACTTACAAGAAAGGACGCTAAATATTTCTCAGTTTGATCTGGAAAGAGCCGTAGAGTAAAGAGAGAAAGACCAACCTCTCTCTAATTACAAACTAACCAAACAACCACTTAGTAATGGCAACAACTCCACTCCTGGATAGAGACCCTCCCATCAGAATAGCACCAAACCCCCTGATATTCCTAAAGGTGACCCCCGGACTGATATGGAGGAGGACAATCCCCTTAAAAACTCTTTCAAGGAAATCCTATTGGAAAGTAACCTGGCTTATTCCACCAACTATGAAATACACTCATCTGTGCCACAAAGCCATGTCTTTGAATTGAACGCAAGAATTATCCCAATCCCATTCTCCAATGAGGATAAAATCAGATTATACCAGGCATGGAAATACTCCCTAATCATCAAATTGTTTGGGAAAAAATACCCACACCAATTATTGAGAGCAAAGCTAACCCATATGTGGAAACCAATTGAACCACTCACTCTAATTGATCTAGGATAAAAAAATTTCATTTCTAAATTCAACACGGAAGAAAGCACGAGCAAAGTCTTAAGTGAGGGACCATGGTTTATAGATGGCCATTTCCTATCGGTCCGTAGATGGGAACCCAACTTTGTCCTGGCGGAATATAAATTATCAATAGCTGCGGTATGGATAAGGTTACCACAGTTACCGACATAATTCTATGATAGATCCATCTTGGAGTAGGTAAGCAACGTGATAGGCAAACTGTTGAAAGTTGATACATGTACCTCATCTACACTAAGAGGAAAATACGCTAGAATTTGTGTCCAAGTTCCAATAGAAATCCAAGTAACCACGAACGTCACCATTGGCACTCACAACCAACCAACTGTATATGAGACGTCTCTTATACACATCTAGATGNGATACTATGTATGGGATGAGGAAAAATTGGTCATACACTAAGGAGCTGTGATTTTGTAACCATGCCCACCCAAACAAAGGACCAGGTCACAACTAGTAGCATCTCCACTAGAGAGGCCACTGCAAAGGATCAAAGTTCCCAATGGCGCACATTTCCATTCTCAAAGAATATGCGTAATCAACACAAGGGAGGCCAACCCCAAAGACATAAGCGGGGAAAGACGACATAGGAAATCAATGTCCAGGTAAAGAGGTTCAATGCCTTCTCACGTATGTTTCTATACTCAAAACCCAAAACCACCATGGAAACCAACAAAAATGCCCCAAAAGGGATTAAGTTAACCATTTGGGCCCTCGGGAGCGGCCATTGGATCCAATAAGGAATAATAATGGTATGAGCCCAAAAATAGGCCTAGTGTGCGGATACCCAAATCACACTACAGGCGTGTGCACCACACATGCTCGCCAACAAAAAAATATCATTGGGTTGAAAAGGTATCTAAATCCTTTTGACCCAATATCAAAAATGCCAGTTTGGGGAAAATGGGTAAACCCCAAAGTCTCACAAAAGATACCTACCATAGGGAGGAAAATGGAACGAGCCCCACCCCAAATTCTTACCCTGTCCCTCCTAAATTTAGTAATTTCCCACAATATAAAAGCATATCAATTTTGAAAAAAGATGCCTTGACAACCCAAGTCAAATCTAAAGTGGGCCAGCCTTCTTTTACGATACTCTAACCCAACAATGTACCAATTCCACACTCTATTAACTTTGGAAACTTCTCCGATTTGCCTCACCCAGTAGAGGGAATAGAGTACCTACTGAAAATCAATTAATCCCTCTGAGAAATGAGGTGACACTGGATGTCATTCCTCCAAGGTTGAGCAAATATCTCAAACGCCTCAGAACGAAACCCTACAGTCACGATATGGGTTATATCCAAAGTGCTGAGATGATGTTAATTCCATCAACCACAACCGGTGAAGAAACCAAAGAGACTGCTATCAATGAAAAATCAAAATACCCCCAACCACCACCAACACCACACTCCACTCATGATATCCTTCATACCACAGCCACTGAAAATTACGTCGGAATCCTGGCTAGAGATGGCGCTATAGGGACAATCTCAATCCCTTCAGATGACGATTGGCTCTGTCCCAGTAGCCATCACTATTCAGAACCCACGCTACTTAGCTTGCTTAGCTACCTCTCCTCCACCAGGGCCTGACCATTTTGGCTACCAACTGTGGCTATCAACTCTTCTACATGCCCAATACACGGGTACCCAACAACCCTGTCAATGAAAAAGATCAACAGCCTGATGGGCTAGTTATACCAGACCATGCCCTTCTTCCCGATGATGAACTTAGAAGCACTGATTTCATCACTTGCTTTCACATTGTATCTACCTGTGGAACAATCGATTCCCCCACAACCAAGCCCGATGTTACCACTAGAATAGCTGAACAGGGGGACCAATCAAACCCTAGAGTATCTTAGGGAGTCCAACGTAGACCTGGAGAACATATTGGAAAAGTTAGGAGTCCCAAAGACAAAAGTCTTGCTCATGCAAGAGTCTTAGGAGATAGAGTTCAAAGAGCAGTACTAAGAACCTTTACATTCTTTAAGATTTAGGCGAACTAAACGATTGACTAGAATCAATTACCTTATTGCGCACTGCACCTTCTTTCTATTTAGCAAACCCAAGAAAGGAAAGAGATAAATACAAGGCTAGATTAGTAGCTAAAGGATTCCTTCAAGAATATTGAGTCGAACCCCTTTAGAGATAGGGAAAATATTTGCTTCAGGTTGCTAAACACCATTCGCGCCTTAGCTGCAATCAAAAGGTGGACTTATTTTCAATTTGACATGAAGAATAGAATGCCTATCAACAACATAAGGGAAGGGGGCTAGAATAAGTGTATATTCAGCCTCCTCCAACTCCAAGCTTCTCTTCGTGAAATATCGCGAAGTGGCCGCCCTTGCTCAATTTGGTTCAAACCTTGATGTTGTGATTCAGGCATTACTCAATAGAGTTGCAAGGTTGACAGTCGCGAGAGAGCAGAGCATACCGCCCTTCCATAGTCATGAGTCTGTAGGACCCCCACAAAGGAGGATGGAGTCGACGGAACATCTCAGCTATTGGCAGGAATTTCGCCCGCATCCGATCCCTATTTCTTGTTCACCTCGGATGATTTTTTTGGGTGAATTATGACCTCGTACGATCGTGTCGGGTGAGTAACATCCACTTCATCACAGTACTTACTTATGGGCTAACAGGTCACAATTTGGCCAAATATCCTACAAAGAGACTCCCGAGAGCCAGAAGCATTAAAAGAATGGCCATAGGAATGGGCGCATCATGACATCGTAAGATGTCTCGCCTGAATGAATTAGTTGGTACTAGAAATGTTAGAAAAAGACTCGCAAATCCAACCACTTTACCTAATTCATTGCCCCCAACCGTTTCTCACACCTCTATTGAAACAGAATGATTTCATGTTCTTTCATCGATTGGTTATTTCTTCTGATCTCTTTTTTTATCGGGCTGACTTCCATGCCAACACGAGTAGTTTAACTCATCCCTGCCTCGTAAGGGTGTTGAGAATAGTTTTTGCTTTTTTTGATAAAAACTTTTTAAAAAGTATTCAAAGAGCCTTTGCATAGTTTACGAATTATGTTTAATAGGGACCTAAACATAGGAATTTATTTCTCAGAGTAAGACCATGCCTTATGACGAAATGGGGAGAAAGGACGGATCACCTGTCGATCTGTGATCAAAGAAAGCTATACATGAAGAATGGGATTGAGATTGACAAGCATAAAAGGGTAGGCTTGGCTATTAATCTACGCTCATTGATGAGATAATGACATAGAGAAGAAAGTATACCCTTTGTCACCCCCTTGTCATTTAAATATAAAGAAGATATACACACTTTGGAATCCCCGGCAGCAAGAAAACAACAAGAGCACGTCTTCCCAAACAAAGCAGCCTTCAGCAAGAGCTGCACTATAATGCCTCAGCTCTGGGAATAGAAAGGAACTGAGCGCCCCGACGAATAAAGAAAACCTAGAACAAAAATGGAAGCCTGAGCCTTCATATCCGAAACTAAAAAATCATCAGTTAGAGTATCGGTTTTACAAGGTAGGCATGGTGAAGGCAGAATGGAAATAGAAAACTACTAAATGAATTAGTCTTTCCTTCTTCTTCCTTTATAGAGAGAGAGGGAAGGAGCACATACTTGAAGCACGAATGCATACGTAAAATGCCTAGTTGGATCATTAATTCGTAGATGGATAACTTCTAGAAAGGATCTCCCTCGAAAGTTGTTAGGTAAACTAACCACACATTTCAAGAGAAGGAGTGAAAGCTACTAGACTGTAATGGTTGGATAGTACATACAACGAGTTGCGGTTGCTTCGCAACCAATACTCGACGGTATAGCGTATGCGTTGGGTCATGAAAATTGGGTTGATTTGAAAATGAAGTAACATTTATAGAGACATACTTTATTTTTGTAATGGGATAAAATAATTTTGTGATATCGAATAACCAGTGAAGACACATCTCACAGCTCTAGGGCTCTCACTCTGTCCCCGACATTATTCTCCGACAATGACCCCTGGGCAAAATGAGCCACCATTCTCTCTCTTTCTTTTTTCAAACGGTTTCCGATCAGGACAACTGGGTTGTTTTGTTTCGTCCTCCTATCTACACAATTCTTTGTCTTCATTTGTGATCATGTTGGGTGAAAGATAGTTGTATAGGAGCAACTGTGGAACGACAATTCCCCCCTTTCCATTGAAGTAGGGAAGGCCTCTTTCCCTACCATTCTGGCTTATTATTGATAGAGATTTTACCGATGCTGAAGATAGCTTGCTTACCAAGCCTCACACTTGAGAAGCTAGTTGCTAGGAAAAAAGCCAGGAGGAAGCGAAGCCGTCTACAAAGCGACATTGATGAAGTATAAGCCAGTCTTGACTGCTTCCAAAATCAGGTCATCGACCCATAATGCGACTTATAGAAGACTCCCTACCTATACCTAGCGGAGTTGGCCTTAAACTAATAAGGAGAGCATAAACTAGCTAGCCGCCATCGCCGGTTTGGATTGGAAGGAAGGGCTTCACTTTCCGATCACTTTTTGAGGCCAGTTTGGACGAGCATGGGCAAGTTCGGGATTCACTATCACTTTCCGCTTGGAGTGGCTCACCCCCTTGTCACTTAAAGGGAGAAGTCACCTAAGCGAGTCTAAAGGCCAACAAGTCATCTTTGAAGGCTACTATGCATCCTTATTCATAGTTGATTGTAAGGTTGGTTTGTGTATAGTCGGACTTGAACCTGCGACTATTAAGTTAAAAGCCCAATGCTCTACCAATTGAGCTATACACCCCAAACAAACCGTGGTAAAGGAGACTTGTCTAGTCAAAGAGGCTTCTAATAAGAAATTAGCTCATTCATTACTTATGCAATGACTTTCTTTTTCGTAGTGTCAACATTACCTTTATATCTACCTCGTCTTGTTGAGATTCCCTAAGATAAAGGGATCAAATCTGTAGCGACATTCTGGAATCAAAAACTGGAAAAAAACCAGGTCTCATGTTTCTAGTTTGTTTTCTTAATCAACCATAGGTGATGACAGTTCTGGCAAATGACAGCCCGAACCATTTTGCGGTTTTAGAGGACCCTTAATAAGATATGGCAAAGATGCTAGATCTGGATGGCCCGAACTATTCGGCAGATTCCCACGCGTTACGCACCCATTCGCCACTTTGTTCTCAACTCTTCTCACCTCCTGGGCGACGCAAGCTACCTTTAACTAGGAGCCTCTTTTCCTTTTGCCCAGCTCCCCAAAAATGGATAGTGTCTACAAACCCAGGGACTCTCACCTAGGGAGTACGAGGTCATGGGAATTCCTCAATACCGAATTGTGTTTTGCTACTCAAGAGCAGATTTCCTCCCTCTATCAACTCCTTTTTTATGGTCGGGAGGATCCACAATTCTTTATTGATCCACAAGACCTGGATTCCCGAATCCTGGACCTCTGCCTGCTCTACTATGTTGAATTGTATGAACTGTCTCATCTAAAAAATTTAAATATCCGAGAGGGAACACTTTTATTTAGTTAATTATGTATTAACAACTAATACGTCATTGATGAGTTAGAATAACCCAAACGGTGTCATTTGAACACTTGGTTAAAAAAGAATAAGAACCAACCTTTAGTCAATAGGAGTCCTACTTCCCTCTTTCCGACCTCATCACTTTAATTCAAGGGCAGAGAAAAAGAAAAAAGGTGAAATAAGCCGTAAAAGGCCAACCCTCGAGCAGAGTTGGGCCAAGACTTTCCTGGGATTGTAGTTCAATCGGTCATAGCACCGCCCTATCAAGGCGAAAGCTACGGGTTCGAGCTCCGTCTATCCTGACGGATTCAATAAATATATCAATTCATCTCTTCATTTTCTGTGAAAAGGGGGACATGGAGCATAATTTCATTCCCAACAGGGGATCTTTTTTTCCTTTTTTATTTCGCATTTCCCATCAAACAAGTAGGGGATGTTTTCATTACTTCAACTATACCAACTGATGGGAGAGAGAAATATGTGGATTAGTACAATTAATTCTTTATTGGTATATTCATGATTCCAAGAGAGACTGGGTCTGGTTTTTCAACCCGATCCATGTATGTAATAGAATAGAGTACCTTTTTTCTTTTTATCGGGAGCACATACACAAATAAAATTCCTTTCTTGTACTATACAAAGTGAATTTTACTCAATTGCATTACCGTTAGGGAATACTTTTCCAGATTCCACTTTTTCCTTTTCTGGCCTATGAAAATGGGAAATGCCCTACCTTTGAGTGTGGTTTGAACTTTTGATTTACGTAATTGAAAATAACCAACTAGGTTTACGACGAAACCTAGAAATCAGATTAGTCGGATTGGTTCTCGCATTAATGTGCCCAAAGGGTGCTTCACAGATGTGGAGCACAAACACATACAACCTTTTGCTTTTCCTTTCCCGTGACTCTTACTTAAAGTGAAGAATTGAAAGTCGTCGTTTGTTAGGCAAGGCCCACGTGCTGTGCATCTCTGATTTTCTGCTCGTGGGGAGAGGAATACGGGAAAGTGGGGTCCTCTCACCTGTGCTCACTTTTGTTTTAGAAGTCTGATTGGATTTCCAATTGGTGCTCAACAGAAGGGTGTAAAACCTCTGTAAGGCGAGGCAGATTTAATGCTATGCCCTTCCCTTAGAGCCTCCCTCTAGGCGAGGCTCCAATAGGGTAGCTTCCTATTGCAGGAGTTCCTGACCTGAAAGGATACTAGCAAGCTACTACTGAATGTGAACAAAGTCAAGGAGATAGAATCAACTCAATAAAATTAGGTTTTTTATGACTGCTGAGGTGAGCGAACGAAATATTGGATTGATTCAATACCGAATCCCAGATCTCCATAGACGACTAATGGTAGGGGCTGTATTTTTCGGAAAGAAAGTCTTTTAGGAGCAGTCGTGTGGTTTTCCAAGAGATCGTCATGAGTTCTTTGCCAAATTAGGTAGAGTGGGGAAAATTAGAATTATTTTCATCTTGAATCTTGCACCCTCATAAGCCTCTTCTAGAACAGTGACAGTGTAGTCTGATTCCCCCTTGACATGTTACACCTGGTTGCACGTAATCTTTACTTTCTCCTTTCACTCGTGCAATTGGACTGACTACTGACTTTAAACTAAACCTTGAAGCCGAGCCCTGTCTCTCATCTTGTTTCATTGCAAGGAAAGACAAAAGAAAAAAGGAAGCTTTCGACGGACACAAGCCCTCGGGACTTGACACTTGGACATCGGGAAGCTTTCCCCTTGAGACTAGGTCCTTCGTTAAGAACTACCATTTTCCTTTTCGAAGAGGAATTCCTCCTTGCTTTCCCCTTTGGCCTGTGCAAAACTCCACTTTTGTTGTTTCTATGTGGAATGATTCATTCAACATCGACCCTGTTAGGGAAAGGAAGCAAACTCTTGCTCGACGTAGGGTAGATTAACTATTTTCAAAGCCTAGAATTTTTGTCCTAAAGCAAGCATTCCAACCAAGCCAAGCAACTATAGATCTTGAGCGTCTTGCAAGGGCATCTGCTTGTCTAGTCTTCATGGAAAAAGTATTCACTACTGCTTACAACGCCTTCATTAACTTGTCTTACTACTTCGCGCAAATATTGAACCTAGGTTTGTTGATAGATCTGGTCTTGTCGAACAGGTCCGGATTCGAGTTTCGAACACAAAAGACCACTAGCCGAGCTGAACTGGTTAGTGATGGAATTAATTCTCACGAACTGAGAACAAAAGGATGTACTTACCCCCTTCCCCATCCATTACCGCTCATCCATTGCTTTTTATGTTGAAATCATATTTTTGTCTTTCCAAGCTGTTTTTTGCGTGCTATTCCTTACGCCCTGAGTTCAAGCTGCTGCGAAAGAATATATTGAAGTGGCGGAACGAGCTTTCCTATTAAAAGTTGCTAGGTGAATCCCTAAAGTAGATTAGTTCGATCAGCAAGACCCGTCTCCGTAGTATTGGAATCAATATTTTGCTTGGCATAGTTGTAGTATGAATTTCCTAGTCTATTTAACTAATTGAAGCTAGCCGAGATCGAGAGCTTTCTTATCATGCAGCTCTTGGATGGTGGGCCTAGGCTTAAACTGCCAGATAGAGACGAGCTAAATCGACTCTTATGTAGTTCTCTTTGTTCAGTGTCCGGGGAAGAGAAAGGAATCTATTTGGGAAGCGTTTACCAGCTCCTTTACCGATACCAAGGGGAAGCATGAATTAGACTAATAGGCGGTCAGAGAAGAAAGGATCTCCATGAAAGCAATAGGTCTGGGTTGAATTGCCACAGCAGGGGCCTTCCTCAAAGGAGGATTTCATACCCGGAGAATTGATAGAATGATCTTTATCAAATACCTGACTTTGCCTTTTTTTAGGAATTACTCATATCCAAAGCAGCTTTTCACAAGCACCCCAACCCATATAACTAGTTGAGGGAAGGGTGGTTGTTCGCCTTTTGAATCAAACAAAGTAAGTAGTAGGGACTTCATAGAAACTTTCATTCTAAAGGAAAGAGAAGAACCAATCTTTAGTCAATAAGAGCCCTACTTTCCTCTTTCCAACCTTGTCACTTTAATTCAAGAAACATCTTTCGGTTAACCTAGCCTCCTCCTAAACCGAGTGATCTTTCAACCACAATTTTTTCCCCTTTGTATAAGAGTTTAAAGAAATTTCTGTGATGATTCTCTTTAGCTAGTACCATTTTTTATCTTTCACCAAGCTTGGTATGACTTACGCGATAAAAGGTATCGGTAGTTTCATCATTCATTCCCTTATCATCTGGATTAATCAGACCACACCCAGAATATGGGGCAAAATATTATAGAGGAGCAGGATCCGAAGCGGTGGCTGCTACAAGAATAGGCTATTGGATGTATCATCCTAACTGTAGTTACTTAAGGTCGAGTAGTAAACGGGTGAGGCCCACATTCTAACAGGTTTTCACTTGAGCTTTCCCCAGCAAAGCAAGTCTAGAGTTTTAGTCTTCATATTGTTCACCGTTCCCCAATCCTATAGAGTTTTAAAATGAGTACGCAATTGGGGATCATAGCTAAAATCTATCACTTTTCATTATTCTCCTCTTCAAATGTTGACTAGATGTTCCCCCTTTGACCAACTATCGGTGAAAAAGTCATCTGCGAATCCAGAATTCATTAAATGATGTTTTGTTAATCTGTTTGTTGTATTAGGTGAAGGACATCCCGTATAATATTTTCTCTTTTTTTGTGAAGCCTAAAACGGTAATATTAATTAGAGTTTTAGGCTTCATAATGTTCACCATTCCCCAATCCTATAGAGTTTTAAAATGAGTATGGAATTGGGGATGATAGCTATAATCTGTCACTTTTCATTCTTCTCCTATTCAAATGTTAACTAGATGTTCCCCGTTGCCCAACTATCGGTGAACAAGTAATATGCGAATCCAGAATTCATTAATTGATGTTTTGTTAATCTGTTAGTTGTATTAGGTGAAGGACATCTCGTATAATATTTTCTATTTTGTTTGTGAAGCCTAAAACGGTAATATTAATTAGAGTTTTAGGCTTCATAATGTTCACTGTTACCCAATCCTATAGAGTTTTAAAATGAGTACTGAATTGGGGATCATAGCTATAATCTGTCACTTTCTATTCTTCTCCTATTCAAATGTTGACCAGATGTTCCCCATTTGACCTACTATTGATAAACAAGTAATCTGCGAATCCAGAAGTCATTAAATGATATTTTGTTAATCTGTTTGTTGTATTAGGTGAAGGGCATTTCGTATAATAATTTCTCTTTTGTTTGTGAAGCCTAAAATGGTAATATTAATTAAAGATTTAGGCTTCATAATGTTCACTGTTCCCTAATCCTATAGAGTTTTATAATGAGTACGGAATTGGGGATTATAGCTATAATCACTTTCCATTCTTCTCCTGTTTAAATGTTGACCAGATGTTCCCCGTTTGACCAACTATCGATGAACAAGTAATCTGCGAATCCAGAATTCATTAAATGATGTTTTGTTAATCTGTTTAATGTATTAGGTGAAGGGCATCCCCTATAATATTTTCTCTTTTGTTTGTGAAGCCTAAAACGTTAATATTAATTATAGTTTTAAGCTTCATAATGTTTACCATTCCTCAATCATATAGAGTTTTAAAATAAATACGAAATTGGGGATCATAGCTATAATCTGTCACTTTCCATTCTTCTCCAGTTCTAATGTTGACCAGACATTCCCTGTTTGACCAACTATCTATGAACAAGTAATCTGTGAATCCAGAATTCATTAAATGATGTTTTATTAATCTGTTTGTTGTACTAGGTGAAGGGCATCTCGTATAATATTTTCTCTTTTATTTGAGAAGCCTAAAACGGCAATATTAATTACAGTTTGGCCTTCATAATGTTCAGCGTTCCCCAATCCTATAGAGTTTTAAAATGAGTACAGAATTAGGGATCATAGCTATAATCTGTCACATTCTATTCTTCTTCTGTTCAAATGTTGACTAGATGTTCCCCCGTTTAACCAACTATCGATGAACAAGTAATCTGCGAATCCAGAATTCATTAAATGATGTTTTGTTAATCTGTTTGTTGTATTAGGTGAAGGGCATCCCGTATAATATTTTCTCTTTTATTTGTGAAGCCTATAACGGTAATATTAATTATAGTTTTAGGCTTCATATTGTTCACCGTTCCTCAATCGTATAGAGTTTTAAAAAGAGTATGCAATTGGAGATCATAGCTATAATCTGTCGCTTTCCACTCTTATCCTATTAAAATGTTGACTAGATGTTTCCCGTTTGACCAACTATCGGTGAACAAGTAATCTGCGAATCCAGAATTTATTAAATGATGTTTTGTTAATCTGTTTGTTGTATTAGGTGAAGGGCATCCCATATAATATTTTCTCTTTTGTTTGTGAAGCCTAAAACGGTAGTATTAACTATAGTTTTAGGCTTCATAATGTTCACTGTTCCTCAATCGTATAGAGTTTTAAAATGAGTACGAAATTGGGGATCATAGCTATAATATGTCACTTTCCATTCTTCTCCTGTTAAAATGTTGACGAGATGTTCCCTGTTTAACCAACTATCGGTGAACAAGTAATCTGCGAATCCAGAATTCATTAATAGATGTTTTGTTAATCTGTTTGTTGTATTAGGTGAAGGGCATCTCGTATAATATTTTCTCTTTTATTTGTGAAGCCTAAAACGGTAATATTAATTAGAGTTTTAGGCTTCATAATTTTCACCGTTCCCCAATCCTATAGAGTTTTAAATTGAGTACGAAATTGGGGATCATAGCTATAATCACTTTCCATTCTTCTCCTGTTCAAATGTTGACCAGATGTTCCCCGTTTGACCAACTATCGATGAACAAGTAATCTGCGAATCCAGAATTCATTAAAGGATTGTTTGTTAATCTATTTCTTGTACTAGGTGAAGGGCATCCCGAATAATATTTTCTCTTTTGTTTGTGAAGCCTTAAACGATAATATTAATTAGAGTTTTAGGCTTCATAATATTCACCGCTCCCCAATCCCATAGTGTTTTAAAATGAATACGAAATTGGTGCTAGCTATAATCTGTCACTTTCCATTCTTCTTCGGTTCAAATGTTGACCAGACGTTCCCCGTTTGACCAACTATCTGTGAACAAGTAATTTGCGAATCCAGAATTCATTAAATGGTGTTTTATTAATCTGTTTATTGTATTAGGTAAAGGGTATCCCGTATAATATTTTCTCTTTTGGTTATTAAGCCTAAAATGGTAGTATTAATTAGAGTTTTGGACTTCATAATGTTCACCGTTCTCGAATCCTATAGAGTTTTAAAATGAGTACGGAATTGAGGATCATAGCTATAATCTGTTACTTTCCATCCTTCTCCTATTCAAATGTTAACCAGATGTTCCTCCTTTGACCAACTATTGATGAACAAGTAATCTGCGAATCCAGAATTCATTAAATGATATTTTGTTAATCTGTTTGTTGTATTAGGTGAAGGGCATCCCGTATAATATTTTCTCTTTTATTTGTGAAGCCTATATCGGTAATATTAATTATAGTTTTAGGCTTCATAATGTTCATCGTTCCTCATTCGTATAGAGTTTTAAAATGAGTACGAAATTGGGGATCATAGCTATAATATGTCACTTTCCATTCTTTTCCTGTTAAAATGTTGACGAGATATTCCCCGTTTGACCAACTATCGATGAACAAGTAATATGCGAATCCATAATTCATTAAATGATACTTTGTTAATCTGTTTGTTGTATTGGGTGAAGGGCATCCCGTATAATATTTTCTCTTTTGTTTGTGAAGCCTTAAATGATAATATTAATTAGAGTTTTAGGCTTCATAATGTTCACCGTTCCCCAATCCCATAGAGATTTAAAATGAATATGGAATTGGGGATCATAGCTATAATCTATCATTTTTCATTCTTCTCCTGTTCAAATATTGACCAGATATTCCCTGTTTGACCAACTATCAGTGAACAAATAATCTGTGAATCCAGAATTCATTAAATGATGTTTTGTTAATCTGTTTGTTGTATTAGGTGAAGGGCATCCCGTATAATATTTTCTCTTTTGTTTGTGAAGCCTAAAACGGTCGAAGTTCATCTCAATAAAATATCAGGTCAATCACATGACTCATCCTCTTAGTCGAGCATAGCTAACGCTACCATGACGCTACACTACGCCTGCACTGACGTGACTTGCAAACAACGCCGACGCTATATAGCCATATAGGCAACGCTCAGGACCACCTCCCTTTTCTTCCGATTCTTAGGCGCAGCTCTTCTAGTATTGATAACTGACATTGGATTTTCTACTTATATATAGAGTAGTAAAGAAGGGTAGGGTTTAAAGTTTAGGGTTTTCACCTCCACGTCCTAGCTCATCGAAGCTACCGCCTATCGATTGAAATTTCCCTCCTCAGCTGGAGGCAGAACCGGCTGCCCCTGAACCATCCTCGGAAGAGTAAGGAAGGAGAAGGGAACGGGAGTTTCTCGCCATTCTAAAGAAAAGCGAAGAACCAACCTTTAGTCAATAAGAGCCCTACTTCCCTCTTTCTGACCTCATCACTTCAATTCAAGGGCAAACCTATTTCCTAGTCACCGGACTGAGCACACCTTTGGTACATCAATAGGGTGAGTTGTTTGACAGTGACTTCTTTTGTTTGGTAGGGCGACGAAAGGCTATATCAATAACGGAAACCTTGCTTGGCGCGAAGGCTGCTAGTTCGGGGGCTGAGTACAGTACTAAAGGTCCTCGAACTTCCAGGCATTCTTTCTTTTGGGCAGTTGTTCACCGATGTATCTCGCCAATACAGCCCCCTATATTTTTCGTTACTAAGATATGTTTTTTTTTATTGTTCCGAGGCATTATTTGGGGAATCTGCTCCCATGCTGCAAACAGTCAAATCTGAACTGAACCTTGTCGCTCTTCTTTCTTTCCTCGCAAGTAGGAAGCACACCAGTAGCGTGCGTTGCATGATTCTACTGTGTGTTTTACACTTGATTAGGTGGATAATTAACCGGAAGATAACTTCGATTCGCCCATCCAGGCTCCAATCCTTGATCAAACTTGAGTTCCCCAGGCGCTATGAAATGGGGGTCTTTCCTTTGCGAGGCGCTGAAATACTCTTGTATGTACTGTTGATGGCCAATTTTGACCATCTCTTTTAAAATTAATTTATTCACGCTTAACAATTTACAATAAATATTTTAAAAGTATTTTTTATTAATCAATATCTATTTTACAAATTAATTAAGTATTACTTTCAAAATTAATCATGTAGTACTGATATTGTGTAATTACAAATATATTTAGTATAATAAAAATTAAATTTTGTATATACATTACATAGGTTTTATAATTTGACAAAATTACTACTTAATTTCGAGTGAATTAGGTTACTATGTTAATATTTTGAAATTAGTGTTATAATTCAAAATATTGTCATTTATAGATAATTAATTAAAATAATTAGCAATATATAGTAATTATAATTTTACCATATTTGTTTTATTGAATTTGTTAAGTTTATTTATTTTGATTTTAAAAGGGTTACATAACTAAAAGGCTACAATTGCAATTCCTTAACTAGATATAAAATGGCTATTTGTTAAATTATTTTTAGCCCAAATACCAAGCCCAATTCGGATTTGACCCAGTGAGATCGTGCCACGTCACCCTCCTTTATCACTCATAAAACAATCGCACATGCATCTGAACCGTTGATCCATCTGATCAACGACTCCTATTTAATCCCTGATTTTCCTTTGATATTTAAAGCAGCCGCCCAAAGACCCCATCTCCACCGTTCAAACCTCATAATCCAATGGCCATTAAAATTCTTTCTAAAAACAAATTCTAAATGCCCAAAATTCCAGGGTCGTTGATCACCAAATCCAACGGCCCGTATCCTATCTCCTAAGATTAACCTTAGAGACGCTCCAATACCCCGAAAACCCTAAATCATTTGTCACCTGCCCAGCCACCCTTCTTTCCCCTTCCTATCTCTTTTCTCTCGTCTGCCCTAGCTCCATCAATCAACAGACCCTGCACAAATTAGTGCAAGATCGTGAAATTAACCTTAAATCATCTCTTTTGTCCCCCATATCCACGATTCTCGCTGAATCTTTGCTTGTTTCATCATCGCAATTCAAATCTCCCAAATCCAAATCCTAACCCCAGAGATGAAACTTCAAATCACCCTTAACCTTTTAAATCCATGGCATGCATGGTTGTTCAGTTTGTTCATGTACTCCTGATCTCGTCATTCTTTCCATTTTCACCATTCAATTTCAAAAGCCCTAATCGAAGAAGTGAAACCAGAAGATGAAACTTAGACTTGCCAGATTTTCTTTCGTCCTTTCAAATCGAAGAAAGCATGAGACGTTAGCTGGCTTCATCATTACTATTCGACTCCCAGAGGTCAGATTCATTGACCTCTAGGTATTAGGGTTCTGACTAGTGGTTTCTTGTGCTTCAACGTTCAGCTCTCATATCTCTCCACTCAGGTAAACTCAAACACTGATTTCCCCTCTATTCTCTCTGATTTTATCCGACTATGCTCACATCATCAACTCATCGTTACTCTCCACTATCTTAGATTGAAATCTAAAACTCTAAGGACTTAAATGGCACTATAAATAATGCCTTTAATGTTCTTATCTACAACAACCTAACACTAAACACACATACAGTCACAAATACTAAGCACACAAAGACACTAAGAACATTAGGGTTTCTGGTCTTAGCTTTCTTACTGTTTCCCCTCTCTTTTGTTGAGTTCTTTTGTTAGTTCAGGCTCGAAGGTTCTAGGATCTTGAGCAACAAAAAGAATTAGTTTAGTCCCCTTAAGAAGGTCATCATCTTTCTCTCCCTTTTTCTTTTGTTCATCTCTCTGAATGATTTAGATATGTCGAGTTAAGTTATTTAGATTATAATTATGATGTATGTGTTTGGCATGTTTGATAATTATGCTTTGGTAGTTTGACAGCCTTTTATAGTCAGCTTGTTATGTTATGATTCTCTAAAGTGATAATCGATTAAGTCATTGATAATTGTTGATCGTTGTTATGAGTTTTCCTACAGTCTCTATGCCTGAATTCTTACATGTTTATGTTCAATACAAACTTCATAGCTCTCAATGACTTGCAGTAATGTCACGACCCAAGTCTCCCTCCGTAAAACGGCGTGACGGTACCTAACCTCTATGACTAGGTAAGCCTAACAAATTGCGGAATAACAGAAATGAAAACACAATTTAACAACTTAAATGCAACAGATAACTATAAAATGATAAAATGCCGCTCGACATGTACAAACAACCCAGCACTAGAGTATACAGGCAGAGCATCAATGTTCCCATGAACTCCATGAATTGGGACTTTGTATTACAGCTTACAAGATAAGAGGATCTTCTGATAAGGAAGCCACCTCTATGATTGTAGCTGTATTCACGGGCATGTTGAAACATTGGTGGGATAATTATTTCACTGAAGATGTTAGACAAGCCATCTACTCTGCTACGGCTGTTGAAACCGTAGTCAAAAAAGAAGGAACTACCTCCACTGCTATGGTCATAGGTGGGACTGTTACCCCCATGGAAACTACCTCACAAATAACTAGAGAAGATGTCTGTGCTACCCTTCTCTATCACATAGCAAAACACTTC
>AWOL01S0137291.1:0-15993 GCA_000715115.1 Nicotiana otophora
ATACATATATTCAGGGTTCATACCCTCAACTCCAAGATTAGAAGAGTTACTTACCTCGAACAAGCCAAATCCAATATCGAGCAAGCTAAGTAATGCTCCAGCAATTTCACTCTACATGTATCAACTTCCAAATGGCTCGAATCTAGTCACAATTAATTTGATTCAGCCCATAAAATTTATAAGAATTAATTCCATATCAAAATACTAATATTTCCACAAAATTCGAAATTACGCCCCAAAAATCACTCGTGGGGACCACATCTCGAAATCCGATGAAAGTTACAATATATTAATGTCCATTCAACCACGAGTCCAACCATATAAATTTTACTCAAATCCGACATTAACTCGACCCTCAAATCTCCAAATTAAACCAAGAGGGTTTTCACAATTTTTCCAACTTAATTCACCAATTAAATGTTAAAAACAACCGTAGATTCGGGTAATTTAACCAATATTGAGTTAAGAACACTTACCCCGATGTTTTTCTCTGAAAATCACCCAACAATCGCCTCAATCCGAGCTCCAAATCGTTAAAAATAGAAAATGGGATGAACTTAAACTTTCTGTCCATACCTCTCTTCTTCGCGAACGCGACAGGTCTCTCGCGTTCGCGAAGCACAAAATGTGCTGCCCAACATTTGCTCTTCACGAACACGAGACACTGCTCGCGAACGCGATGCTTTACAGAGCCCTTCTTCGTGAACGCGAGCTCCCCTATGTGAACGCGAAGGCAAAAACCCATGCCCGCTACTTTTCCCTTCGCGAACGCAATACCCAAACGCGAACGCGATGCACAACCCAGCTCCTCTTCGCGAACGCGAGACCCCCCCGCGAAGAGTAAATCCTGCCTGCCTGAAATTCCTCTTCGCGAACGCGAGGGCCCACTCGCTAACGCGAAAGAGAAAATCCGAAAAATACAGCAACAGATATCAGCAATCTCACCAAGGCCAAAAATGATCCGTTAACCATCCCAAACTCACCCAAGCCCCTCGGGACCTCAACCAAATATACCAACAAGTCCTTAAATATTATACGGACTTAGTCGAATCCTCATATCATCTCAAGCAACGCTAAAACCATGAATTACACCCCAATTCAAGCCTAATGAACTTTGAAATTTCTAGTTTCTACAAACAACTCGGGAACCTAACAATTCACGTCCGATTGACCTCAAATTTTGCACACAATTCATAAATGACATAACAGAGCTATGAAAATTTTCAGAACTGGATTCCGACCTCGATATTAAAAAGTCAACCCCCGATCAAACTTTCCAAAATTGAACTTTCGGCATTTCAAGCCTAATTCCACTACGGCCCTCCCAATAATTTTTCGGACACGCTCCTAAGTCCAAAATCACCATACAGAGCTATTGGAATCATCAGAATTAAATTCCGAGGTCGTTTACACATAAGTCAATATCCGGTCAACTATTTCAACTTAAGCTTCCAACATGAAAATTCATTCTTTTAAGCTAACTCCGAAATACCTTAAAACCAAAATCGACAATTCACACAAGTCATAATACCTCGTAGGAAGTTATTCAAGACTTCAAATAGTTGAAAGGAACATAAATGCTCAAAACGACCGATCGGATCGTTGCATATATAAATAAACAAACGACGCCCTTAGCAATAAACAAGACAAACGATGAAAGACATAATAAAGAAGAACATATATGAGGTGGTTTTTCAGTCTCAGGTTTAAAGTACACACAGTGGTAAAAGTCCAAAATGCCCTTAGCTATAATTTTAACGATAAGCTGACATGTCTAAATATATGCAGTGTCGGCAAAGAATAAAAAAAGACAAATTAAAAGAAGCTAAAGTCGCTTTAGGTGAAACAAGCTAAAAGTGCGATCTTTAATGATGAAATGCTCCATTGCATATATGCGTATTTTAAACAAAAGCTGAACCAAATTTTATTGATTTTAAAATCAAAAACCAAATTCAAATCAATTCAGAAAAGGTTAATTTTTTGGTTTGTTTTTTATTTCAGGTTTGGTTTGATTTAGTAGAAGTTGAATATTAAAAAAAAGTATGCCCGGTGCATTAAGCTCTCGCTATGTGCGGGGTCTGAGGAAGGGCCGGACCATATTGTACGCAACATTTCTGCAAGAGGCTGTTTTCACGGCTTGAACCCGTGACTTCCAGGTCACATGACAATAACTTTATCAGTTACTCCAAGACTCCTCTTCAAGTTAAATATTAAAGTCAGGATAAAATTTTAGTAGAAGGATACCAATATTTGATTTTAGAGTGACGGTGAAATTTGAACACAAAACCTCTATCTGGTTTGATATTATGTTGATGCGTATTACTGTCTCATCCAAAAATTTAAAATGCTAGAAAATGTATATTTTTATTTAAATAATCATGTTTCTAACATAAATAATGTGATAGCAACAAATCATTTGTATAATTCACAGAATATAGGATGGGATTATATTAGGGCGAGCGTTTACTGTGCCACTTGGAATGCGAATAAGCCATTGGCACGTGGTTGGAGGGCTAGACGTGGATGTCAATGTTTTTCGTCGTGACACTGACAGAATCGGAAACTAGCAGCAGTGGCGGCTCGATGGAGTACGGGCCTAATGCCGAATCATTATTAGAAGCTTTTGGAGGCAAATATGTTAGTTATATTTTACAATCAATTCCTTTTAATATTTTTTTTCTAATTGATAGTATAGGCAATTTATTTAATTATTCTTGAGATATTGTTGATTTTAGGTAAAGTTTTATTAATTTTACTTTCGAAAAACATGTATCCATTAGGGGAAATATTTTTATTTTTTTTGAGCAATATTTTATAGGTATGTGAACAAAGAATTAGATCTTTTATTTCATTGAGTATATCAATTAGAGTATTATCTTCTATTTGGATTGTTTTTCGTAGTACTTTTGTTACAAAATAAGTCCAAAAATCAGTATGAAGCTAATTAGCTCAAGGTATGTACATAAGCTATTGTAAAGTGAAAATTAATTTAAGTTGAAGAGAATAAGAAGAATGACGGAGAAAGTTATTTAAGTGCATGTCATTCATTTGTTATAGCTCAACTAAATATGCCTTGAAAAATAACATTATATTTGGACTATGCCATAATGATTTTTGACATAGCAAATGATTGACCAAAGAATTTACTTACTATTATAAAGAATTATAGGACTAATTATTTAGAATATACTTGTTATATGGAGTATATAATATGAATAATATTTAGGCCCTATATTTTTTGGGGGCTAAAGCCTTGGCTTTAGTTGCCTTGGGTTGAGTTGCCCCTGACCAGCAGCGCCACCTTACTGCCAATTACTAACAATTAACAGTTCGTGAATTGTGGTGACGGACTAGCTAGCTCGATGTTCTAGTATTTCCTGAACGAAATTATAATGTGTCGGCCGCGATAAAAGTAGGTGAGCTCTTTTGGTACACCTCTTGTGCTTTTGGGAATTATATAAGCAGAATAATTAATTAGCCTATTCATGTAATACCCAGTAAATAAACATACACTGCCACTTGTACTCTGGTGCTTATAACCTCCATATTAATATTTTACCAATTTCTTTTTATTTTAAGGTAATCCAAATTGGTTTACAAGAAAAAGTTTAAGTTACGTCAAATTTACCCGTCAATAGATCCAGCGGCGGATTCAGGATTTTAAGGTCATGAGTGCGCACTTACTTTAACATAAAGTTACTATCAACTACATAGTATAAGTGTACAACTATTCAAATGCAACAAATAAAAAAATTAATAAGAAAACTATGGTTATCAAAAAATGACTTCTAGTCGCAAATCAAGTAGGAATCGAACCCATGACACACCTTTACTTCAACCTCAATACCACATCACCCATTAGTTTATTTGCTTCCTCGGTGCTTGCTAGCATCTTAGATCAGTTTTCTTACTCCCTCCGTTTCAATTTATGTGAACATATTTCCTTTTTAGTCCATGCCAAAAAGAATGACCTCTTGCCTTATTTAGAAACAATTTACCTTTATACAATGATTTATAGCCACATAAAATATATGTGCCTCATTTTACACCACAAGTTCAAAAGTCTTCTCTCTTTTCTTAAACTCCGTGTCCAGTCAAATGGGTTCACATAAATTGAAACGGATGGAGTATATTTTTTTATATAACTATACACAGTTTATGTGGAGGTCAATGGGTGCTAAAACACCTAAAATTTGTACGTAGTGTCACACACCTTTTATACCCCAAAGGATATGTGTGTTATGGATTGTTGTGGGTTAAAGAGTTTTTCCAATTAAAGTGACAAATTTGAATAGGGATTATTTTATTTACAGAGTCGCCACTTGGAATTGATTTTTTGGGTGTTCCAAGTCACTTTTTATTTGAATCCCTAGTCAAAGGAAGGTTTGACTCTATTATTATTGGTCTGCAAAAATAAAGTCCGGGTAAGGAATTCTGTTGGCCGGAAAGAAGGTGTAAGGCATTCCCCGAGTTCCGTGGTTCTAGCACGATCGCTTTATTAACTACAACTTGGCTTGAATTAATTTTAGATAAACTGTGATTTACTGGTTTCCATGTTTAATCTATCCGCTTTTATATTAAAATATTGAATTATCTTTGAAACGAATCACGTGTGTGAATCCGTTTTGTTTATTGTGTCAAAATCATGTCACGTGTACGTGCACGCAATTAATAGCATTTTTATTATATTTAAGATTGTTTCGCCCAAAGTTGCGCGAATGCATACCTTCATTTTAGTTTTGGAAATCGTAATTATGTCACGCGAACGTATACATAATCATGATGATTCAATTAATTATGAGTACGCCTAAAGCATTCTAGCGCATTCATGATTTGTTTCTTTCCTAAGTTTGAGATTATTGTGAAGGCCATGAATTATGAAATTACTTGTGGAAGAAGTGTATGATTTTAGATATTTGAATAAATAAACCATCATATACCAATACCCTACAACCCAACAATTGAAGCCCAAACTCATTAGGGTCCAAATCTTCCCAACTTTAAAGCAAGTTTGAATACCATATTTCCAAAAACATGATTAATTTAAGGACTAACTTACATTATTATTTGTAAAGTTTAAAGGCAAATAAAAAAAATCACATGAAATAAGATAAAAAGAATAGAGGAAAAAATAAACCTTTAATGCAAAATTTTCAATTAAATGAGTCTCCAAGAACAGGTACAATAACTCAGACGAACGTCGAACAAGTATAAGCGACGAATAACATCAAATCTAGTGAACGGGGCTCCAATGGAATCCTCGACCTCGACTATTGACTCCACTTTTTGGCGTGTAAAAAGGGATGTTATGAATTATTTTATTGGGTTTTGGGCGATGACTTGCTCAATTGTTTGAAAGAAAGACGAAGAAAGAATGACACGAGTAAAATTCCCTTAACGTAGAAGAAGAAAACTAATTTCTCTCAATTCCCTCCTCTCTTTTTTTCATTCTCCTTCTCCCCTCCCCCTCTCTACTCACATTTCTCTTCTATTTATACAAAAAATATTTGGATTTTTTTCAGATTTTGTTTTATTATTTTATTATTGTTTAATTAAAAAGAATTTTCACTTCCCATTTTTCTTCTTTTTTTTTAAAAACAATTCTCCACTTTCATTTACTTTTGTTTTTAATTTCCCACTTTGTTTACTTTACTTTTTTAATTTTCCACTTATTTTAATTTTCTTTTTTCAAATTTTCACTTATTTTATTTTTCTTTTTTTAAATTTCCACTTTCTTTTACTTTTTTAAAAAAAAATTCAGCTACCTTTACTTTTATTTTTTAATTTCATATTTCTTTTACTTTTCATTTTTTAAAATTTCCACATTCTTTTACTTTTAGTTTTTAAATTTTTCACTTTCTTTTTACTTTAAAAAAATAATAATTTCCACCTACTTTTACTTTTATTTTTTTATTCCATACTTTTAATTTTCCTATTATTTTATTCCCATCCGAAAATTTAAAAAAAATATTTATTTTTTCAGTTTTATTTTAAAATTTATTGTATTTAAAAATAAAGATAAAAAATAAAAATAATACTAATAGTAATAATTTGACTTTTTGAATTATTTTTAATTCTTACCCTATATAAAAAAAATATAAGAAAGCTAAAAAATATATATATTAAATTTCTAAAAGTAATGACATAGTAGAAGGTGGTAAAAATTTAAATATAGTAAACAATTAGGTGCTCACAGCTGCCCCTCTTTGCTTGGAAACATGAAGAGTTTTCAGGCAAAGACTAGGTGAGCCATGTGACTAATTTTTGACCAAACCGTTATTCAAAAGGAAAAAAAATAAAAGATAGGGTGTAACCGAGTCCTGGTTTTAGACAGCCTACATATCCCCGGTTATAGGGGAATCAGGTCACGTGTAGTTCAAGGAGAATGGTGGAATGATGAGTTGAGGAGTCGAGTAAGGATCCGTAGAGGCTCCAGTCCGCGGTCCTGCTATTATATCAAAATACAAAAGAAACTCAACAAGCCTCTCAACTATGAGTTACAAGATTTCTATCTATGAGTCTTCTGAAACTTGATCTTGAGTCTTGAGTGGTTCTTCATCCAGACTCTCATCTAAACCTTGATGCTCGCTAGATGTAGGTGCTAGTTCATTGTTCTATAGCTTCTTCTAATCAAAACGGGACTCCAATGCTCATGGCTTCAGTTATGTCTTGAGCATTCCACATTTTTTCAACTGCTTTTGCAGTTTGGATTCACCTATTTTTTATTTTCTTTTATTATGAATTGAGACTTCTTCGTTTGGCCATCTCGAACCCTGTGCCTCAAGGTAAAACCTACTCAGATACCAAAACAAACAAACGAGCGAAATTTTTCTACCCCAGTTTGCACTAGGAAAATTTTTTGAGTTGTTGTAACAAAATTCAAAATTAATTCTTTATTAAAAGTAATAAAAGGTCAGAAATGGTGAACCCCGAAAAAAAACCAGAGACTAGAGAATGGAGACCCTATGTATAAAATAAAAGAAACTAGGGAGTGGAGACCCTATATTGGAAAAACGACTAGGGATTGGTGTACCCTGATGCTGTTAAGGAAATGTAACCAGGGGATGGCACCCTGTATTACGAAAACGAAATGTAACCAGGGGTTGGTGCCCTGTATTACTGAAATAAAAATGAATCCCCTGGGCGAAAAGGTTCTACCTGGGTTAAACGCGAAAAGCGATCCTGGCGAAGAGTACTTCTACACGGAATATGAGTTCGATCCCCATAGGCGAAAAGTTTCTACCTGGGTTAAGCTAGGTAAAACAACCTCAGCAAAGAGTACTTCTACCCGGAACTATGAGCTGGATCCCCTTAGGCGAAAAGGTTCTACCTGGGTTAAGCTACAAAAAACAACCTGAGCAAAGAGTACTTCTACCAGGAACTATGAGCTGGATCCCCTTAGGCGAAAAGGTTCTACCTGGGTTAAGCTACAAAAAACAACCTGAGCAAAGAGTACTTCTACCAGGAACTATGAGCTGGATCCCCCTAGGTGAAAAGTTTCTACCCTGGTTAAGCTACGAAAAACAACCTGAGCGAAGAGTACTTCTACCCGGAACTATGAGCTGGATCCCCTTAGGCGAAAAGGTTCTACCTGGGTTAAGCTACAAAATCAATCATGGGCGAAGAGTACTTCTACCCGGAACTATGAGCTGAATCCCTCTAGGCGAAAAGGTTCTACCTGGGTTAAGCTACAAAAAACAACCTGAGCAAAGAGTACTTCTACCCGGAACTATGAGCTGGATCCCCCTAGGTGAAAAGTTTCTACCCTGGTTAAGCTACGAAAAACAACCTGAGCGAAGAGTACTTCTACCCGGAACTATGAGCTGGATCCCCCTAGGCAAAAAGGTTCTACCTAGATTAAGCTACGAAAAATAATATGGGTGAAGAGTACTTCTACCCGGAACTATGAGCTGGATCCTCCTAGGTAAAAATATTCTACCTGGATTAAGCTACGTAAAACAACCTGGGCAAAGAGTACTTCTACCCGGAACTATGAGCTGGATCCCCCTAGGCGAAAAGGTTCTACCTGGGTTAAGCTACGTAAAACAACTTGGGCGAAGAGTACTTCTATCTGGAACTATGAGATGGATCTCCCTAGGTTAAAATGTTCTACCTGGGTTAAGCTACGTAAAACATCCTGGACGAAGAGTACTTCTACCCGGAACTATGAGTTGGATCCCCTAGGTGAAAAGGTTCTACCTGGGTTAAGATACGTAAAACAAGCCTGGGCAAAGAGTACTTCTACCTGGAACTCTGAGCTGGATCCCCCTAGGCGAAAAGGTTCTACCTGGGTTAATCTATGTAAAACATCCTAAGCGAAGAGTACTTTTACCCGGAACTATGAGCTGGATCCCCCTAGGCGAAAAGGTTCTACCTGGGTTAAGCTACGAAAAACAACCTGAGCGAAGAGTACTTTTACCCGGAACTATGAGCTGGATCCCCCTAGGCGAAAAGGTTCTACCTGGGTTAAGCTACAAAAATGAGAGGTATGAACAATAGTGATGCATGCTAAAAATAAAGGAAAGTGGAGATTTTGAGGAAATTTACCTTTTGTGACATTCGTCTTTTAGGAGTCGCCATTCTGCACTGTTTGTTCCTGCTGCAAACAAATAAAAATTGTGAGTTTTAAATGTGGTGGTCGGTTTGTGGCCTTGATATCTTTGGCAGCTTGGCTTTGTGCCCATCTTCTTTTGATGATGATTTCAACTTACCACTAGATGTTTCGTGAATACCACTTGCATTTCTGGCCCCAGAGAGCCTTTGTCTTTTCAAACTTTTACATGACGGTTGGTCGCGTAGAACTTAACCTTTTTAACTTTATTTTGCCTTTGTGGCATTTTACTTTTGCCTTCTTTCCTCCAAAACTTTCAATTCCAGAGCATTGGGGAACCTTTGGCTTTTCAAACTTTGCCAAAACGGTTAGCCACTTGGGACTTAACCTATTCAACTTCATTTTGCCTTGTAGGCACTTTCAATTTGATTTCCTCATTTCGAGAGTTATTTATTTCAAAGCATCAGCCACCATGGCCAATCGAGGTTGACTTGATGCCCCTGCCAAGGCTGAGTGCCTTTTCAATGTATCTGTTCGCTTCAAACGAGAGCCCTGTAATCGGGCTTACCATCCTTTCTTTGCCTTTATTTTGACACGAAGTTATACTGAAAGAGATTCAAAGAAAACAACAATGGAATGGAGAATGAGTTTAAATAAGAGGTGTCCCTTTCGGGGAACAGAAATTAAAGAATGACTTATCTAGGAGTACATGCAGACTTCAATCAACATGCCATGCCTTTTGGACTGGACACTTGATCCGTCTGAGCTATCTAATTCTCAAAATCCGTCGCAAATATTCAACTTGAAACTGTCTTGGTTGTGCTCATACCGGAGTATCAAAAACCTTCATTCGGCTAGTAGCGCCCTTTGCGGGTTTTCGCTAACTGACCTCTCTCATTTCTTTTCTCACCATCGCCTTATAGTGCTCTTTGCGAGTTTTCACTACAAGACTCTCTCATTTTCATTTTCTCTGCTTGTCATCACCTTATGGTGCCTGTGAGGGTTTCCACCAATAAGAATCTCTCATTTTATTTCTCTCGTTTTGGTTGCATCAGATCTAAATGACTGTATCCTCTAATTCTTAAACATTCTCATTGATTGATCGGAAGGACTTGAAAAGGATTTGGGTAAAAAGGATTTGGATTGAATTACAACTTTGGAACCTTTAAGGCGAAACCATCTCCGAACCATTGTAACATCTGCCCCAGTTTTAGTTTTTTTTTTTTTTTTAAAATGTGGATTTTTATTTTGGTGTGACTGAACCCCAGAGAGAGACTGCCTACGTATCCTTTCGGAATCAAGTTGAACGTAGTTCAAGGAACCCTTTTTTTTCTTTTCTTTTTCTTTTTCTTCTATTTTGTTTATTTTTCTCTTTCTTTTTCCTCTTCTTTTTTTTTCATTTTTTTTTGTCTTTTGTTTTTCTCTTTTTTTTCTTTTTTTCTTTTTATTTTTCAATAACACTTTGAGGTTCCAAAGAGGGTGATCAAAGAAAAGTAACCGACTCAAAGGGTTTGCAAAGGGTTGATAGTATTTGGGTAGTGAGAATGAAAGCCTTCTTCATCCCAACCGTAGAACATTAATGCTATATAGAGGATCCAACATAGTACCTTTTGATTATACCCATGTTGACAGTTGTTTCAGGGACATTTACTTCGATACTTCCCAGATACAACTCTCCTTTTTGGCAGTACTCTAGCTACAATGTATGGACCTTTCCAATTTGGAGCCAATTTTTCTTTAGTTGTTCCGATTCTTTGTTTTATTTTCTTAAACTTATCTTCATTGTATTCTGATTCTTGATTCATTATTTCGAAGTCTGACAGCGTTTTAGGATCTGTGCATGAAGTCCGCAAGCATGTCACGCCATTAAAATCTGCATTAACAGAACTGAAAAGAGAATAAGGAAGGTGACAAGAATAAGAAAAGAGACATTCCTGTACAATGAAATATTAATTTCATTTGATTTGATTTTTTTTTAAAATTTTTAAAGATAAAAGGGTTTACATCAGAAAGTAAGATAATAAAAGTAAAACGTCCGGATTACACTCTGAAATAATCCAAACACATAAAAGATAGCAAGACCGGCTACCGAGACTCCTATCTGACAGAGAACTTTTCAGGTTTGGTGCCCGTTTTTAGGTTTCTCTTCTACCTTGGCAATGGCTATTGTGGCTTTCAGTGCTTGATCAAATTTCTCATCTTCACAGATCATTCTGACTACTGGCCCATTGGTGTGAGTATGTAGAGGATTGTTCATCATATTAGGGGCCTCTTCATCCCTAAGCACTATTGCCTTAACCTCGATGAGGTCTTCCACTGCTCTCTTAAGAATCCAACAGTCTTTTATATCATGTCCTACTGCTCTAGACTGGTATTCACATCTAGCATTAGCCCGGTGCGCCGGTTCGGGGCTACTGGCTGCAGTAGACATAGCCTAACTAGCTTTTTGGAACAAGCTCGAGTATGATTCACCAAGAGGGGTGAACTGATTCCTTCTCGTGAGGCTCTTTTTTTTTCTATTTTCTTTTTTGTTTTTTGATTTTTTTTTTCATACCTTGATTTCTTTTTTCTTTCTCTTTTTGTTGTTTTTCGCTCTTTGTTTTTCTTTGTTATATATTTTTTTTTGTCACTCTTTTCTTTCTTTTTCACTCAATTGTTTTTTTTTTTATACTCAATTTGTTTATGGCTATGATCGAATTCGATGGGGATTGCGTGCGTATAATGACGCCGCATGAATCAGATCATTATGTAGTTCAGGGAAGATTAGGAATAGACTGACCCATTCTTTTAATAAAGACTTTTAAATATTATTTTATTTGAGTTTTTTCTTTTTATGGAATTTTGAATTTAAAATATATATATAATTCTAAAGAAGAAAGAAAATATTTTGAATTTTTTATTTGAATTTTTATTTCCGAATGAAATACTTTGGAAAAGAAGAAAAATATTTTTGGATTTAGTTTTTATTTTTTTGGATTTTCTAAGGAAAAAATTCTAAAGAGGGAATTAAGGAAAGTGAAAATATGTTTTGAATTTTAGGAAAATTGGGGCCGGAACCGATGATGTTTGCCTACGTATCTCACATCCAGTGAGAATCAGACCCGCGTAGTTCGGTAAAAGAAGCATGACCTTTTTTGAAAATATTTGGGGTATTTTGAAATGACTCATTTTTCTTTCTTTTTGTTTTTCAAAATTTCGGCAGAGTTTTGGAATTTTCAAATACCTGAATTTTTAGAAATCGGGCAAATAAATATCCTAGATGGACCCAACCCTTGTGTTGAGTCCCCAAAGTCAAATACACGTGATGCAAACAAGCGTACCTACTAGGGATCCGACATGAGGTTATGTTATTCTAAATTTAAAACCTTGGTGTATTGTTCTAGACTTGGCTTACCCTAGCGGACAACTCGAGTCGAGGTGGGGGCAACATACCGGGAGTACGAAAGTCTACCCGGCCTAGTTACTGATCCAGCCTCGTTCTATTTGGTATGACCTCTAATAGAAAAGTGGGCCACGCGTACGTGTGCACCATAAATTCAGAAGACTCAGAAGGGAGGCGTAAGAAGGCAGTTTATATAGTTCAAATAATATCAAAGCGGTAAATGAGCGGCAATTAGAACATTAAGCCCACAAACACAGTAATATCAACAATCAAGAAAGCCAAGTATAGATGACATTAAAAGCTCGAATTCTGAACCCTGAACCAGAAGTTCTGGGTTCTTTTCCCCAGTAGAGTCGCTAGAGCTGTCACACCTCTTTTATACCCCAAAATAATGTGTGTTATGGATTGTTGTGGGTTAAAAAGTTTTTTCAATTAAAGTGACAAATCTGAATAAGGATTATTTTATTTAGAGAGTCGCCACTTGGAATTGAGTTTTTAGGTCGTCCAAGTCACATTTTATTTGAATCCCTAGTCAAAGAAAGATTTGACTCTATTATTATTGGTCTGCGAAAATAAAGTCCTGGTAAAAAATTCTGTTGGCCGGGGAGAAGGTGTAAGGCATTCCCCGAGTCCCGTGATTCTAACACGGTCGCTTTATTGACTACAACTTGCTTGAATTAATTTTAGATAAACTATGATTTATTGGTTTCCATATTTTATCTATCCGCTTTTATATTAAAATATGGAATTATCTTTGAAACGAATCACGTGTGTGAATCCGTTTTGTTTATTGTGCCAAAATCATGTCACGTGTACGTGCACGCAATTAATAGCATATTTATTATATTTAAGGTTGTTTCGCCCAAAGTTGCGCGAACGCATACCTTGATTTTAGTTTTGAGAATCGTAATTATATCACACGAACATATACATAATCACGATAATTCAATTAATCATGAGTACGCCTAAAGCATTCTAGCGTAATCATGATTTGTTTCTTTCCTAAGTTTGAGATTAATTTGAAGGCTATGACTTATGGAATTACTTGTGGAAGAAGTGTATGATTTTAGATATTTGAATAAATAAACCATCATATATCAATACCCTACAACCCAACAATTGAAACCCAAACTCATTATGGTCCAAATCTTCCCAACTTTAAAGCAAGTTTGAATACCATATTTCCAAAAAAATGATTAATTTAAGGACTAACTTACATTATTATTTTTAAAGTTTAAAGACAAATAAATAAAATCATATGAAATAAGATAAAAATAATAGAGGGAAAAATAAACCTTTAATGCAAAATTTTCAATTAAATGAGTCTCCAAGAACAGGTACAATAACTCAGACGAACGTCGAACAAGCATAAGCGACGAATAACATCAAACCTAGTGAACGGAGCTCCAACGGAATCCTCGATCTCGACTATTGACTCCACTTTTTGGCGTGTAAAAAGAGATGTTATGAAGTATTTTGTTGGGTTTTGGGCGATGACTTGCTGAATTGTTTGAAAGAAAGACGAAGAAAGAATGACACGAGTAAAAATTCCCTTAGCGTAGAAGAAGAAAAATAATTTCTCTCAATTCCCTCCTCTTTTTTTTTTCTTCTCCTTCTCCCCTCCCCCTCTCTCCTCACATTTCTCTTTAATTTATACAAAAAACATTTGGAATTTTTTCAGATCTTGTTTTATTATTTTATTATTGTTTAATTAAAAAGAATTTCCACTTCCCATTTTTCTTCTTTTTAAAAACAAAAAATAATTCTTCACTTTCATTTACTTTTATTTTTAATTTCCCACTTTGTTTACTTTACTTTTTTTATTTTTCACTTATTTTAATTTTCTTTTTTCAAATTTCCACTTATTTTATTTTTCTTTTTTAAATTTCCACTTTCTTTTACTTTTTTTTTTAAAAAATACTGCTATCTTTACTTTTATTTTTTAATTTCATCTTTATTTTACTTTTCATTTTTTCAAATTTTCACATTCTTTTACTTTTAGTTTTTTAATTTTTTACTTTCTTTTTACTTTTAAAAAAAAACTAATTTCCACCGACTTTTACTTTTATTTTTTTATTCCATACTTTTAATTTTTCTATTATTGTATTCCCATCGAAAAATTAAAAAAATATTTATTTTTCAGTTTCTTTTTAAAATATATTTTATTTAAAAATAAAAATAAAAAATAAAAAAAACACTAATATTAATAATTTGACCTTTTAATTTATTTTTAATTCTTATCCTATATAAAAAAAATATATCAAAGCTAAAAAATATATATATATATTAAAACTTTAAATGTAATTACATAGTAGAAGGTAAAAATTTAAATATAGTCAAAAATTAGATGTTCACACATAGATCCCCCACTAAATGGATCCCAACATAAAAATTGGATGAATCAGACGGTTTTCATTTTGTGAACTAAATTTGACATCCTAAGATAGTCACAAATAGATCCAACACAAAGACTAAAATTACATATGCTGATATAGTCTATTTCTTGCAATTGCTAGGAGGAAATCGAACTTCCAGAAATAAAATTGAGGATAAAATTGAGATTTATTTCCGATTTAACCAAAACATAGTTAGTTAACCTACCTTCTTGATTTTCTTTATATATTTTTTTAAAATAGGAGTAGAACTTACACTACAATATATTACCATGTATAATACGTAGGATTTAATTTAAATATATACATTGACAATTTAATGAAATCTCACATATTAATACAATTCAGAAAATATTTGGTTTACTTTCCACATTACTAGTTCCATTTGTTATGGAAATGCTTAGGAGGAGGGAGCTTTTCGTAGTAGAAACGAGTGAGAATACAATGGGGTTAATGTGGGGCCAATTTAGTCTTTTGACAAAAACAAATTCTCTTCCCCGAAGAGTTTGGGTATTTGGATATAAAGTGTATTTATTAGTTGAAAGTCAATTGTTTTAATCGATTGACCAACTGCACTACAAATATGTTGAAGAAAAGAATATTTACTTGTAATAAATATCTTTCGAAGAGCTTCAAGTGTGTGAATATAATAAGAGTAAATGTATTTATCCAGGTACTTTTGCACTCCTATTACCTATATATAATTGGTCAAATTGACATGAAAAACAGATTGAAATACAATTAGGCCAGAGTAATTGGAATCTAAGGATATGAACTGCAAAGTAATAGAGGACAGTAAAAGCTTACTTGCACCGAATACTTATATCAAAAACCAATAAATACACAAATATAAATTAATTAAACATATTATCACATAATTTATCAATTAACCATGATAAAAGGAGTGATATTATTTCAATCACTTATTTGAGTTTGACATGACTAAGGAAAAGGAAAGAAAAATCAAAAAAGGCGTTGAATCCAGTTATACATAGTACATAGAAAATCCTAATTCAAATAGGAAAGGAAATACTCTGAACATCTTTATATATATATTGAAACAAACATCTTTATATACATCTTCTGAAGAAGAAAAATAGGTGCACAGAAGTAGCCATGGTGTCATTGCCATCCATAGAGTCATTGCCATCAATGAGGCGCAACGAACAAATTGAAATTAGCAAGGAACAAATAACGAGTTGTATTGTCTAATATGTCGTCCCCTTTTTATAAAAAGTGGGAAAAGGTAATACTTCCTAGAAATCATGACAGTACGTTGCGCGACGCTATCATGACAGTACGTTGCGCGACGCTGTCTCGTTGTGTAACGGTGAGAAAATATGCACTCTGTTCCAGAATGGGAAACTAGGGATAATACAGTTGATCCCGCAAATAAGCACTTGTACCAACTGATTCAACTGCAATGTATCGAAAGAGACATTCACAGAAGGCAATGATAATCACATTCTGTTCGCCTTACATGTTGGGGATCAAAGCTTGTCAACCACAAAGCAATTTCGTATTTTTTACTTATCACAATTCTATTCCTCTACTGGAAAGGTAACTAAAACAATCAATTACGAAGTTAATTCTTTTGTATGTGTTACAAGACCTAAATGTTTGTTAATATTGTTATTCCACCTAATTAATTGGTTCTATACGTGACT
>AWOL01S0137318.1:0-23325 GCA_000715115.1 Nicotiana otophora
TTCACGGTGCCCAAATCTATCGAACAGCTGGTCGAGGCTCACCCATCCGTCCTCGATACTTCTGAGACTCCTACTGTTGGCCAGGCCTAAAGCTGGTCGGGCCCCAACTCAGTCACTAATCTCTCCAGTCTCTCAGGCTCACAACACTCATTCTAAGCAACCCTAATCAATGATACGAGATATGACAATATACGATAACAGAGACTAAGATATGACACGTAATGATGAATCTGACTAAGTACACAACTGCAATTGAACAAATAACTCAACAGAAAAGAACGACCACTGTGGGTCCCAATAGTACCAGCATATATCCTAAACATGACTTCTGGCATGAATCACAACTCAAATGCTCTAACATATAGAGTACAACAAAAATGTTCAGATAAAATAACTACGTAGTTCTAGGGAATCGACTAAATCACTATTTCTAAGGTGCACACCCACACACCCGTCACTCAGCATAGGCGTCACCTCAACATCAATCACATAGCACGTAATTCGGGATTTCATACTCTCAAAACCAAGCTTAGAAGTGTTACTTACCTAAAACTATGCAAAACGCTACTTCAACAAGCCCTTGCCTCGCGAAACAACCTATGAATGCCTCGAATCTATCCATAATCAGTTCGATACAATCAACATGAGCTAAAAGAATCAATTCCATAAGAAAATACTAAGTTCTTAATCAAAAGTCAGAAAGTCAACTCAAATTCCGGCCCCGGGCCCATGTCTCAGAATCTAATAAAAGTCACAAAATCTGGAATCTCATTCAAATACGAGTCCAACCATAACACATTTACCAAAATCCAACACCAAATCGTCACTCAAATACCCAAATTAAACTCTCCAAATCTCTAGCCCCAACCCCCAAAATTACACCTCAAAAACATACAAACTAGGTGAGAAATTCAATGGGGAAAACATAATTATTAAATAAAAATAACCACAAGTGGCTTACCTCAAGAATCCCTTCGAAATCCCTCTCAAAACTTGCCTAAGCCGAGCTTTAAATGTCCAAAAATGATGAAGATCATGGAACCCTCAATTTTAATACACTGCCCTGCCTTTTCACTTCTGTTGATCTGATGGTAGGCTATAATCTTATGTTTTAGTCGCTTATCGCACTCTAATTTACTGCACTTTAATTGAGTTGGAGCTCTAATCGCTAGTGTTTTGCACTAATTGTGTGTTTTATGCATTGTAGGAGTGATTCCGATCTATGTAGATGCTATGGAATGAATTAAAGCTATTCGGGAGCTTTGAAGTCTGATTAAAAGCCCAAGGATTAAGTCGGGATCGTGTTCGGAGATCAACGGATGATAGTGGAATGCAACGAAGAATCGAGCAGGCATATTGCGCAGTGTCCAGTAAAATGCACATAACCTTTAGCTCGGAATTCTGTTTGGGCTCCATAACTTTTCGTTGGAAATCTATTTAAAAGGGATACAACTTTCATGATTTACTTTTTCCCAAATTCGCAACAGAACGCTACCCATGTGCGCGGCCGTGCAATGGGCGAGCATTAGGCGCTCATATGAGGCAGAACAGGGTGAAAAGTGCGTGGCCAAGTGCACGAGCACACTTCCAGGTGCGTGGCCGCGCACGTCCTGTCCGGGAAAAGTATCCTATATCGCGTAGGAGAAAGTGTATTTATTTGGGACCGACCCTACTTGATATATATACATGGAAAAATGATATTTTGAGGACTTTTGACATAATTTAGACCTAAGGAAGCTAAGGAGAAGAGGGAGAAGCAAGAGCACAAGGATTTCACCATTCATCCTCACTCAAGACAAGGGTTTGGATGTTTTATGTTTTCCTTTGACTTAAACTTAATTGTGATGAATTTCTCCATATCCATAGAGTTATTCTTCCTTAGGGATTGATGGATTGGGTGTTTTCAGAATTGTTTGTGGATATCAACTCTAATTTTATGTATTGAAGTGTTTTGGGTGTTTTTATTATTGCATATATATTCACTTATTTATGTAATCGAAAGAGGCATAATTTGTGATGTTTTGCATTATCTTATTGGTGGAATTCATTGATTCTTGTTAGTAATCGAAAGAGTCTAAGTGAATTAATGTTTAGCCTAGTTAGGAGGATAATCAAAAAAGGTTCTCCTAAGGATCAGTCCACTACGAATTCTTGCATATCTTCACCAAGCTTAACTTAGTTCACATCGTAAGGTTGAGACTTCATCGAGAGAGGAGTTTCTACTGAATGTTTGAACATAATAGAGTGAATTCGAGAGACTCACTTGAACCATAGAAGTGAAGTAACTAGAGTTAATTCCCAAACAGGTATCTTACACCTATCCAATCAACCCCTATATTCTCCCTTTTATATCTTCTTGCTTACTCTTGTTGCGATTGTCATTAGCCAGTAGTTTAGACTTTTAGTAAATTTTAGTTTTAAATCACACAACTCTAAATTGTTGATTATCTGGGATAGCAATTAAAACTAGAGGCTACGAAAATACTATTTAAATCCAATCCCTGTGGATACGATATTTTCTATAGTATATTAGACTAGCGATCATACTTTTGTGTTGTGTATATAGCTCATCAAATTTCAATACTTTTTTTTCTTTTTCCTTTTATATTTTATTTTCTTTATTAGTTAACTTCTTTTCAATATTTGTTTTGCAGTTCCTAATAAGTTGGAGAAGATACTGTAGATATTGAAATCTAAATACTGTGAAGATGGAGTGCAACCAGCCTAAGAAAAGGTTGAAGATTTAGTAGCTGAATATTATCAGCGGTCTGCTATGTGTTTTAAATGTGGTGGAAATCATCTCTGGGTTGACTCAAGCAGGTATGTATTCCTCCTATGGCTCGTATTTTGAATAGTCTCACTCTGTTTCGAATCTGTACAGGTATGAGGATTCATATGGGCACAATCTTGACTCTGGTGGGGATGAATACCCCTATTATAACTAGAATAGAAGCGAAGTGAGAAAACCACCTCAAAGGGAGAATGGTAGTTTGGAAGAGCTTGTGTATAAGTTCATAAATAAGCGGGTAGAGAGATTTACACAAGATGATGAAGCCATGAACAACCTAACAATGCAAGAAAGTCAAATAATAAGTACACTTTCAGAAAGCTCATTGCGTTCTGATGGTGAATATATGGAGGAGATACCCTGTGAGAATGAGCCTACTCAAGAGGATGAGCATCCACAGAGAGAGCTTTTCACTGTTCAAGATGACTCTGATTCAACTGAGATGATTGAAAATAAGACTGTGGTTGAGTGTGAAGCAACGAAAGAAGAGTTCAAACCCCCATCCACCTTTCCACATTTGCAACATTTGGTAGAAGGGAATGAGAAACAAATAGTCTTGGACATACCAGAGGAATATTCACTTGACCTTTCTTCTTTGTTTTCTTATTCTAACCATGATCATGTGGATTTTATTTTTGGGGATTTATAGGAATATGTATGGATTGATCCTGTGAAAGAATGCAGAAACAAGTCAAAGCTGATTTTGAACAAGCAATTCACCGCTCAAGATGAGGACAAGAAAGAAAGAAAAGAGCGGGTCTTGCAAGTATCCTCAGAAGAATTGGGTTTAATGAGCTCCATAAAGAATCCCAAGGAGCGAAAATGAGGAATGAACTCAGAATTAGGGGTGGAGTTCATAAGTTCTCAGTAAAGAAGACAATTCAGGGAAGTTTTCTTTACCTTATGCTTTTTAATTGTGAGTCATGTGGACATGCAACAACTTAAAGTGAGAGGTATGGGGATATTTGTATGTTGTATGTATATGTATTTTAGTTTTTGTTAATTTTAGTAGTTAGATATAGAAAAAAATGAAAAAACATAAAAATTTTAAATTTTTTGATTTTCCCGAAGAAGGATATCATTCGACGGGTTTCTTGAGGGAATTAAAGTGGAAAGAAAATTGCAAAAAAGATTTTCATTTGTAGTTAGTGTATTAATTGCCCCTTTGTTTTTTTTTGTACCGCGGTTCTTTTCCAAGGGTTTTATTTAAACCGGGTGTAGTTAGATTTTTGTTTTTAGAAGTAGGAAAACCTTGTCCTATGATTTGAAATGGAAGCAATATCTCTTGACTTGAACATGCCATGAGAATAGTGAGTGTTTTGGTTGTGACTCTTAGGCTCAGTTTTTGAATCTTGTATGAGTGCCTTAAATTGTATGATCTTAACTTTGCTTAACTTCTTTGACTAGGGTGTCTTGATGATCCAATCTTGAGTGAGTTATGTGCCATTTGTGTGTGAGGTTTGGTGTATTCTGTACATTACATTTGATATCTAAAACTTACCCCGTGTGTTTGCAAAGCGAAGTAGTCTTAGAAGTGATATGCGTTTCTTTGTTGAGCCAGCTATATAGTTTACCCACCAACTTGTTATGTATCGTAGTTAACCCCGTTGAGCCTGTAATCCAGTTTTTTGGCAACCACATTACAAGCCTTACTCATTTGTTTGAATTGACCATTTATTTGAACCATTTACCTCTCTTGAGCACTTAAAATTGTATGAACTTTGTAAAAGTTGANAACTTTGATTCAACTGAGATGGTTGAAAATAAGACTGTGGTTGAGTGTGAATCAACGAAAGAAGAGTTCAAACCCTCATCCACCTTTCCACATTTGCAACATTTGGTAGAAGGGAATGAGAAACAAATAGTCTTGGACATACCATAGGAATATTCACTTGACCTTTCTTCTTTGTTTTCTTATTCTAACCATGATCATGTGGATTTTATTTTTGGGTATTTATAGGAATATGTATGGATTGATCCTGTGAAAGAATGCAGAAACAAGTCAAAGCTGATTTTGAACGAGCAATTCACCGCTCAAGATGAGGACAAGAAAGAAAGAAAAGAGCGGGTCTTGCAAGTATCCTCAGAAGAATTGGGTTTAATGAGCTCCATAAAGAATCCCAAGGAGAGAAAATTAGGAATGAACTCAGAATTAGGGGTGGAGTTCATAAGTTCTCAGTAAAGAAGACAATTCAGGGAAGTTTTCTTTACCTTATGCTTTTTAATTGTGAGTCATGTGGACATGCAACAACTTAAAGTGAGAGGTATGGGGATATTTGTATGTTGTATGTATATGTATTTTAGTTTTTGTTAATTTTAGTAGTTAGATATAGAAAAAAATGAAAAAACATAAAAATTTTAAATTTGTTGATTTTCCCGAAGAAGGATATCATTCGACGGGTTTCTTGAGGGAATTAAAGTGGAGAGAAAATTGCAAAAAGATTTTCATTTGTAGTTAGTGTATTAATTGCCCCTTTGTTTTTGTTTGTACCGCGGTTCTTTTCCAAGGGTTTTATTTGAATCGGGTGTAGTTAGATTTTTGTTTTTAAAAGTAGAAAAACCTTGTCCTATGATTTGAAATGGAAGCAATATCTCTTGACTTGAACATGCCATGAGAATAGTGAGTGTTTTGGTTGTGATGCTTAGGCTCAGTTTTTGAATCTTGTATGAGTGCCTTAAATTGTATGATCTTAACTTTGCTTAACTTCTTTGAGTAGGGTGTCTTGATGATCCAATCTTGAGTGAGTTATGTGCCATGTGTGTGTGAGGTTTGGTGTATTCTGTGCATTGCATTTGATATCTAAAACTTACCCCGTGTGTTTGCAAAGCGAAGTAGTCTTAGAAGTGATATGCGTTTCTTTGTTGAGCCAGCTATATAGTTTACCCACCAACTTGTTATGTATCGTAGTTAACCCCGTTGAGCCTGTAATCCAGTTTTTTGGCAACCACATTACAAGCCTTACTCATTTGTTTGAATTGACCATTTATTTGAACCATTTACCTCTCTTGAGCACTTAAAATTGTATGAACTTTGTAAAAGTTGAAGTGTGGGGTGATTGGTTTGGCTTTTGAGTGTAACTAATGAAATAAGGAGAAGGTGCACTGAATTGAAAAAGTAAGAGCCACTTGAATTGAAAAAGAAAAAGAAAAATTTATGTAGTTGTATGATTGTGAAAAATGATCTTTTATAAGTGGTAACTCTTGATGTAACTGTGCTTAAAGAAGAAGGGAGTTAATGCATATTGATGTTAAGGTGGAGTATGGTATGACATAAGTGTGGGGTTTTGAATATTAAATTGTATGTATTAAAGTGATTAGGGAGGTGTAGTCACTCTTATATCCAAATATATCCTGCCCATCCCGCAACTTACATTACAACCAATTAAAATCCTACTTGATCATTGACTGAATGAGCTAAATTAGTAGAGCAGTATACTATGGGCAAGCTTACGGTTCATCTTTTGTGGTATATGAATGTGTTTTCTAAGAGTGAGTGAATTCTTTCTATCTTGAGTTCCTGATTGTTCTAAATATTTATGGTGTGTGGAACTACTCTCTTTTGCTGTGTGAGGGCACTTAATTCATAAAGGAAAGGTAATGTCGTTGACCTCTATGTTAGAGTAAGTGAGTAAGTTGTAAATAATGCGTGGTGTTTGTGAGTCAATTCTTGAGGTGAAGATGTTACACTATTGTGCTTAGTCTGTTTTAAATATTCTTGGTATGATGAGTTATGAGAGTTGTTTAAAACGGTCGTGTCATTATGAAATGTAATTTGATTGCTCGAGGACGAGCAATGGTTTAAGTGTAGGGTGTTGATGGTAGGCTATAATCTCATGTCTTAGTCGCTTATCGCACTCTAATTTACTATACTTTAATTGAGTTGGAGCTTTAATCGCTAGCGTTTTGTACTAATTGTGTGTTTTATGCTTTGTAGGAGTGATTTCGATCTATGTAGATGTTATGGAATAAATTCAAGCTATTCGGGAGATTTGAAGTCTGATTAAAAGCCCAAGGATTAAGTCGGGATTGTTTTCGGATATCAACGGATGATAGTGGAACAAAACGAAGAATCGAGCAGGCATATTGCGTAGTGTCCAGTAAAATGCACATAACCTTTTGCTCGGAATTTAGTTTGGGCTCCATAATATTTTGTTGGAAAGCTATTTAAAAGGGATACAATTTTCATGTTTTACATTTTCCCAAATACCCAACAGAACGCCACCCACGTGCGCGGACGCGCACTAGGCGAGCATTGGGCACGCATACAAGGCAGAACATGGTGAAAAGTGCGCGGCCAAGTACGCAAGCACACTTCCAGGTGCGCGGCCGCGCACGTCCTATCGGGTAAAAGTGTCCTATGTCGCGTAGGAGAAGGTGTATTTGTTTGCGCCCGACCCTACTTGGTATATATACATGGAAAAATAGTATTTTGAGGACTTTTGACATAATTTAAACCTATGGGAGCTAAGGGGAATAGGGAGAAGCAAGAGCACAAGGACTTCACCATTCATCCTCACTCACGACAAGGGTTTGGATGTTTTATGTTTTCCTTTGACTTAAACTTAATTGTGATGAATTTTTCCATACTCATGGAGTAATTCTTCCTTAGGGATTGATGGATTTGGTATTTTGAGAATTGTTTGTGGATAGTAACTCAAGTTTTATGTATTGAAGAGTTTTAGATGTTTTTATTGTTGCATATATATTCACTTGTTTATGTAATCGAAAGAAGCATAATTTCTGATGTTTTGCATTATCTTATTAGTTGAATTCATTGATTCTTGTTAGTAATCGAAAGAGCCTAGTTGAATTAATGTTTAAACCTAGTTAGGAGGATAATTGAAAGAGGTTCTACTATGGATCAATCCACTACGAATTCTTGCATATCTTCACTAAGCTTAACTTAGTTCACATCGTAAGGTTGAGACTTAATCGAGAGATGAGTTTCTACTGAATGTTTGAACATAATAGAGTGAATTCGAGAGACTCACTTGAACCATAGAAGTAAAGTAACTAGAGTTAATTCTTAAACAAGTATCTTACACCTATCCAATCAACCATAATTGTCTCTCTTTGATATCTTCTTGCTTACTCTTGTTCCAATTGTCATTAGCCAATAGTTTAGACTTTTAGTAAATTTTAGTTTTAAATCACACAACTCTAAATTGTTGATCATCTTGGATAGCAATTAAAACTAGAAGCTACAAAAATACTGTTTAAAGCCAATCCCCGTGGATACGATATTTTCTATGTTATATTCGACTAGTGAGCATAATTTTGTGTTTTGTTTTTAGCTCATCAGGATGACTTAACCGCACATGCGGTTCCGCTTTTGCGGAATTTCCTCCGTTGCCGTGGACATGCCTCAGAGGACCTCCTTCGCTTATGCGACGCTTCATCCGCATTTGTGCTCTCGCAGGTGCGGAAATTCTATCGCACCTGCGCACAGACTCCTAGCTGGCCAACTCCGCTTCTGCACCAAACACGCCACATCTGCGACCATGCAAGTGCGGAAATCCCCTTGCACCTGTGGCCACTGCACTCCCCTTCCCAGGCCGCTTCTGTGCTCCCCTGGTCGCTTCTGCGAGATCGCACCTGCGAATCACAATTCAGCATGTGCGATTGCACCAGAGCTGGTGCTTCAGTAATCTCTCAAATCCCACATTCGATCCGTTAACTATCTAAAACCAACCCGAGGACCCCGGTACCTCAACCAACTATACCAACATGTCCTAAAACATGATACAAATTTATCGAGCCTTCAAATCACATCAAACAACACTAAAACCATGAATCGGCCATCGATTTAAGCCTAATGAACTTTTGAACTTCTAACTTCCACATTCGATGCCGAAACCTATCAAATCACATCCGATTGACCTCAAATTTTGCATACTAGTCACACATGACACTACGGACCTAATCCAACTCCTGGAACCCCAATTCAAGCCCAGTAACCACAAATTCCCTCTCGGTCAAACTTCTAAATTTCTAACTTTTTCCATTTCAAACCTAATTCAATTACGGACCTCCAAATCCCTACCCGGACACGCTCCTAAGTACAAAATCACCTAACGGAGCTAACGGAACCATCGAAACTCTAATTTAGAGCTATTTATACACAAGTCAATATCCGATCAACCTTTTCGACTTAAGCTTCCAACCTTCAGACTAAGTGTCTCAACTCATTCCGAAACCTCTATGGACCCGAACTAGCTATCCCGGCAAGTCACATTGCAAGTATTAAGCATAAAACGAGTAGTAAATGGGGGAATGAGGCTACAACTCTCAAAACAATCGGCCGGGTCATTACATCCTCCCCCTCTTAAAGAAACGTTCGTCCTCGAAGGTGTCTGGAAATGTACCTGAAGTCTCAAATAGGTTTGGATATCTTCTCCACATCTCCCGCTCGGTCTCCCAAGTAGCCTCCTCAACTGGCTGACCTCTCCACTACACATTCACTGAAGTTATGTCCTTTAACCTCAACTTTCGAACCTACCGACCCAAAATGGCCACCGGCTCCACATTATAAGTCAAATCACCACCGCCCATACAAAGCATCATACGGAGCCAAGAACACTCGAAATCTGTGACACAAGTGCGTAGCATATCCTCCAATATCTGAATAGAGCGCTCGGACTATCCGTCCGTCTGAGGATGAAATGTTGTACTCAACCTGGGTGCCCAACTCACGCTGCACTGCTCTCCAAAACTGCAATGTAAACTGCGTGCCCCGATTTGAAATGATGGACACGGGCACACCGTGAAGGCGAATAATCTCGCGGATGTAAATCTCAGCCAACCACTCTGAATAATAGGTAGTCCCAACTGGAATGAAATGCGTAGACTTGGTCAGCCGATCCACTATAACCCAAATAGCATCAAACTTCCTCGAAGTCTGTGGGAGCCCAACTACAAAATCCATGGTGATACGCTCCCATTTCCACTCCGAAATCTCAAGCCTCTGAAGCAATCCACCCCGCCTCTGATGCTCATACTTCATTTGCTGACAATTTAGGCACCAAGCTACAAACCCCATTATATCCTTCTTCATTCTCCTTCACCAATAATGCTGCCTCAAGTCCTGGTACATCTTCGCAACACCCAGATGAATAGAATACCGCAAACTGTGGGCCTCCTCGAGAATCTACTCACGTTGGCTATCTATATTAGGAACCCAAATCCTACCCTGCATCCTCAACACCCCATCATCCGCAATAGTAACATCCTTGGCATCGTCGTGCTGAACTGTGTCCTTAAGGGCAAGCAAATGGGGATCATCATATTGGCGCTCTCTGATGCGATCAAATAAGGAAGACCGAGAAACCACACAAGCTAGAACCCGGTTGGGCTCCGAAACATCTAACCTCACGAACTGGTTGGCCAAGGCCTGAACATCAACTGCAAGCAGTCTCTCACCAATAGGAATGAATGCAAGGCTACCCATACTCACCGCCTTTCTACTCAAGGTATCGACCATCACATTGGCCTTCCCGAGATGATACAGAATAGTAATTTCATCATCCTTTATCGGTTCCAACCATCTCCGCTATCTCAAATTAGATCCTTCTATTTGAACAAGTGCTAAAGACTCCGATGATCTGTGAGTACCTCATAAGACACACCATAGAGATAGTGCCTTCAAATTGAATAGGCGTAGTTCTTCTCATGGGGCTTCAACTCATGTGAAGCATAAGCAATTACTCTACCCACTGCATCAAGACACACCCAATACCAATCTGAGAAGCATCACAATACACTGTATAAGAGCCTATAGCTGAAGGCAAAACTAGAACTGGAGCTATGGCCAAGGCTTCTGAAAGCTCTCCTCACACTCATCCGACCACCTAAAAAGGGCACCCTTCTGGGTCAATTTGGTCAAAGGTGATGCAATAGATGAGAAACGCTCCATGAAGTGACGATAATAACCGGCCAAGCCGAGAAAGCTCTGAATCTCTGTAGTTGAGGACGGCCTGGGCAAACTCTAAACCGCCTCTATCTTTTTCGGATCCACCTTAATCCCCTCAATAAACACCTTGTGCCCTAATAACGCCACCGAACTAAGCCAAACCTCACACTTGGAGAACTTGGCATAAAGTTTCTCCTCCCTCAGCCACTGTAGTACAATCCTCAAATACTGGGTATGCTCCTCCTAGCTACGAGAGTACACCGGGATATCATCAATGAATACTATAGCAAATGAGCCGAGATAAGGCCAAAATACAGTGTCCATCAGATGCATGAATGTTGCTGGGGCGTTGGTCAGCCCAAAAGACATCACAAGGAACTCATAGTCACCATAACGGATCCTGAATGTTGTCTTTAGAATATTCGAGTCCCGAATCTTCAACTTGTGATACATAGACCTTAACTCAATCTTAGAGAACACCCTAGCTCCTTGAAGCTGGTCAAATAGGTCATCAATATGCGGCAAAGGATACTTGTTCTTGATTGTAACTTTGTTCAACTGCCTATAGTCGATGCACATCCACATAGTATCGTTATTCTTCTTCACAAACAATACTGGTGCACCCCATGGTAACACACTAGGCCTAATAAATCTCTTATCAAGAAGTTCCTAAAGCTACTCTTTCAATTCCTTCAACGAAGCTGGTGTCATACGATACAGAGAAATAGATATGGGTTGAGTGCCCGGCCCTAAGTCAATACCAAAGTCAATATCCCTGTCGGGCGGCATGCCCAACAGGTCTGTAAGAAATACACCCATAAATTCTCACACCACTAAAACAAAATAAATAGTAGGAGTATCAACACCAACATCCCTCACAGAGGCCAAATAAGATAAGCACCCCTTCCCTACGATCTGTTGGGCCTTCAAATATGAAATCACGTTGCTGGGAACATAATCTAGAGAACCTCTCCACTTGATCCTTGGCAACCCCGACATCGCCAATGTCATGGTCTTAACATGACAATCTAGAATAGCATGACATGGAGACAACCAATCTATACCCAAGATCATGTCAAAATCAACCATACTAAGTAATAAGAGATAAACTTTTGTCTTCAATCCCCCAATAGTCACTACACATGACCGATATACATGGTCCACAACAATAGTATCGCCCACTGGTGTAGATACATGAATAGATAAAACTAAGGACTCACGGGGCATATCCAGATAATGAGCAAAATACGATGATACATACGAATAAGTGGAACCATGGTCAAATAATACTGAAGCATCTATGTGGCATACTGAGACAATACTTGTGACCACTGTGTTTGAAGCAACATCATCTGGCCTAGCAGGAATAGCATAGAATCGGGCCTGACCGCCACCTGATTGGCCTCCCCCTCTAAAGTGACCCCTAGCTTCCTAAGCCCCACCCCGAGCTGGCTGGGCGGGTGGTGATGTAATTGGTGTAGAAGTCATAGTTTGCCCCTCTGCTGAACTGGACCTCCCAAGAGGCGGGGACAATGCCTCTTGATAAAACCAAGATCCCCACGCTCGTAGCAACCCCGATCTGACAATGGTGGTGGGGAATGGATCGGTCCTTGAGAACCAGAATACCCGCTAGAAGAACCCAGTGCAGACGAACCCTGAACTAAAGGAGCACGGGACGAACTCTGAGCTGGGAGAGCACCGAGGAATGACTGACCTGGACGGGCATTGTATTAACCATGGCTAGATAATGCACCACGATGAACTGGACGAGTCATCTGAGCGGGCCTATAAGGACGACCCCTGCTGTGGTGGAACTGCCCCCAGAAGGAACACAACTGAAACCACCCAAACCATGAGGCCTCTTGGCCTCCCTCTCCTCACGCTCCTAACTACAGACCATCTTTATCCGCCGAGCAATATCAACCACATCGTCAAACATAGCACCTAATACACTCTCCCGAGTCGTAAGCAAACACAACTGATAGGTGAGGCCATCAATGAACCTCCTAAAAACCTCATCTTATACTGGGTTAGAGACATAGCATCCTGACGTAGCTGCTCAAATTGTCTGCACAACTCCTCCCTGCGAGTATGTGCACGAACATCTCCAAGAAGAGAACGGATAACTCATGCTATGTAAGTGGTGTTTCACCGACTGGCCTGCACCTCTCATAGGCCTCCCAGCTTCTAAAGGCAGCCCCAATAAACTGAAAAGTAGTGAACGATATCCCACTGGTCTCTAAGAATACCCGTCGTGCGAAGAATCCACTGGCACCTATCCAAGAAGTCTTAGGCATCCTCAAACTCAGCCCCACTAAAGGATGGAGGCTGGATCCTCCCAAATCTCTCTAGTCTCCTCTACTCATCATCAATCATAAAGGGACCTATTTGGGCCTGAGCAGTTACAACCGAATGGGCTGGTCGTACCCCCGGTGTCTGAAGTCCCTGTATCACCTGCTTAGGAGTATGGGCGGCGGGAGTTTGAGTACCTCCGCCAGCCAGAGAAGTGGCTGCTGCGGCCGGAACCGAGACCGCCTGAGAAAGGCTATTGCAAACAGTCAATATCTGGGCTAGAGCCTCCTGAAGGCCTGGAATCAAAATAGTACAGCTGGTGCCTGAGCTGGTCCCATCGGCTCAACCACATCTGGAACGTGCTCCTGAGTTGGGGAAACTGGTAGATCTGTAGGTGCTGCTCTAGCTATTGTACGAGCTGTACCTCTTCCCCTACCGCGGCCCCTATTGCAAACCCAGCCTCTCGTGGCCCTAGCCGGTGGTACTGGTGGTTGTCCGTCCTATTTTATAGAATGTTTCCTCACCATCTGTGAGAGAATAGAATAACAGAAGTTTAGTTCCCGGAATTATCAAATACGCACGACAAGAATACAAGAATATGAAGTTTTCCTAAACGTTTTGCAGCCTCTCGAAGATAAGAACAGACGTCTCTGTACCGATCAGCAAGACTCTACTAAACCTGCTCATGACTCGTGAGACCTATGTAGCCTAGGCTCTGATACCAACTTATCATGACCCCAAAACCTGGCATGTCATGATGGGGCCTATCATGGTACTAGGCAAGCCGATGTCTCACACATACCAACATTTTTAAATCCCAAATATACAAAAATAGGTTTAAATAAGTAACCATTTTCGTAAAAACTAAATATAAACATTGTAACTCAGTACAAAATTCTCCCAAAAGATCCGGGTGTCACGGAGTACATGAGCAACTAAATAACCACACAGTCTAACCAATGGAACATTGTCTAGGAAAGTAGAAACGTTTATACAAGACTAAAAGATAAAGGAGGAGAGTCAAGGTTTGTGGACGCCAAGGCAGCTACCTCGATGATCTCCGAACTGATGAAATGCCAGGAATCAGCAACCGTCGTGCCCGAAAACACCTGGATCTGCACACGAAGTGTAAGGTGTATCATGAGTACAACCAACTCGATAACTAAAAAGTCTAACATGTGGTCTGAAAGCAGTGACGAGCTAAAATAATACAATAAAGTTACAGAGTTTAAGAATACAGAAAAGTAGGCATGCTTCTAGGTTCAACAGTTAAGTTTAGCAGAGATAAAATTTTCCAAATGTGACTGATAAGAAGAGTATGACGTCTCTATAGCTACACGCCAATGTGAATATCGTATGTGATGCAACACAGTGAAATCCCAAGTAATCACACTGAATCTGCCCGATTCAATTCTTACTCATCACGCTCAGTCACTAAGCACTGTACGATACATGTTGCGCCATGCAGCACGATCCACATATAGACATAAGGCTTGTTGCAGCGCGCAACCCGATCCATATATATATATAGTCATAAGGCTTGTTGAATCATGCAACCCGATCCACTTATATATAGCCATAAGGCTTATTGCGGAATGCAACCCGATCCACATATATATAGCCATAAGACTTGTTGCAGCGTGCAACTCGATCCACGTATTTAAAGCCATAAGGCTTGTTGCGGCGTACAACCCGATACACATATATATAACCATAAGGCTTGTTGCATCGTGCAACCCGATCCACATATATATAGATATCACTCACAGCATGGCACTCAGGCCCCAACTCAGTCACCAATCTCTCTAGTCTCTCGGGCTCACAACACTCATGCTAAGCAGCCCTAATCAATGATACGAGATGTGACAATATACGATAATAGAGACTGAGATATGACACGTAATGATAAATCTGACTGAGTACACAACTGCAATTAAACAGCTAACTTAACAACAAATAACGACCACTCTGGGTCCCAATAGTACCAGCATATAGCTTAAGCATGACTTCTAGCATGAATCACAACTCAATTGCTCGAACACATAGAGTACATCAAAAATGTTCAGATACAATAGCTACGCAATTCTAGGGAATCGACTAAATTACAATTTCTATGGTGCACAGCCACACGCCCGTCACCCATCATGCGCGTCACCTCAACATCAATCACATAGCACGTAATTCCAGGTTTCATACCCTCACAATCAAGCTTAGAAGTGTTACTTACCTAAAGATATGCAAAACTCTACTTCAACAAGCCCTTGCCTCGCGAAACAACCTCTGAATGCCTCGAATCTAGCCATAATCAGTTCGATACAATCAACATGAGTTAAAGAATCAATTCCATAAGAAAATACTAAGTTCTTAATCAAAAGTAGACCTCAAGCCCATGTCTCGGAATCTAATAAAAGTCACAAAATCCGGAAGTCGTTTCAACCACGAGTCCAACCATATCAAATTTACCAACATTCAACACCAAATCGTCACTCAAATCCCCGAATTAAACTCTCCAAATCCCTACCCTCAACCCCCAAAATTACACCTCAAAAACGTACTAACTAGGTAGGAAATTCAAAGGAGGAAACATAATCATTGAATAAAAATAACCACAAGTGGCTTACCTCAAGAATCTCATCGAAATCCATCTCAAATATTGCCTAAGTCGGGCTTGAAATGTCCAAAAATGATGAAAATCACGGAACCCTCGATTTTAATACACTGCCCAGCCTTTTCGCTTATGCCGTTCCACTTTTACGAAATTTCCACCGCTTCTGCGGACATACTTCATAGGCCCTCCTTCGCTTCTGCGACGCTTCCTCCGCATCTGCGCTCTCGCAGGTGCGAACATTCCATCGCACCTACGCACAGACCCCCAGTTAGCCAACTCCGCTTCTGTGCCAAACACGCCGCATCTGCAACTCACAGTTGCAAAAATCCCCTCGCACCTGTGACCACTGCACTATCCTTTCCAAGCCGTTTTTGCGCTCCCCTTCTCTCTTCTGCGAGCTCGCACCTGCGAATCAAAATTCTGCAGGTGCGATTGTACCAAAGCTGGTGCTTCAGCAATCTTTCAAATCCCATATTCGATCCATTAACCATCCAAAACCAACCCGAGGCCCCCAGGACCTCAACCAACTATAACAACAAGTCCTAAAACATGATACGAATTTACTAGAGCCTTCAAATCACATCAATCAATGCTAAAACCACGAATCGTGCATCGATTCAAGCCTAATGAANCCGATCCATATATATATATAGTCATAAGGCTTGTTGAATCATGCAACCCGATCCACTTATATATAGCCATAAGGNACCCGACTGACCTAAACCTTTTTCACACAATTCACCCATGACACCACGGACCTACTCTAATTCCCGAAACCCCAATCAAAGCCCAGTAACCACAAAGTCCACTCTCGGTCAAATTTATAAATTTTAAACTTTCTCCATTTCATGCCTAATTCAACTACATACCTCCAAATCACTATCTGGACACGCTCCTAAGTACAAAATCACCTAACGGAGCTAATGGAACCATCGAAACTCCAATTCAAACCCATTTACACACAAGTCAACTTCCGGTCAACCTTTTCAACTAAAGTTTCCAACTTTAAGACTAAGTGTCTCAACTCATTCCGAAACTTCTCCGAACCCGAACCAGCTACCCCGGCAAGTCAAATAGCAACTATGAAGCACAAAACGAGCAGTAAATGGGGAAATGGGTCTATAACTCTCAAAACGATTGGACGGGTCATTACAGAATTATAGAGAAAAATAGCATTAGTGTATATATTCTCGAAAAGCTTTCGAAAGAGATATAAGGATGTTTATACTTAAGACAGTACGTGAAAAGGGGTAAATTAAATTAAACACTTATGCCTAAAGCATGAGTCGGCCTAAATGTACCTTGGTCTTTTAGACTTGAAAAAAAAAACTATATTTTGAAACTCCTTTTGGGGAGGCAGCGCTTCATATTTTGAAACAATTAATTCCATTTTTGAAGATAAAACTTGCTTTTCTGGTCTGGTTTTCCTTTTTGAAAGTGGGGCTGTCGGTTTTGCTAAGTTCTGGGGCTTCAAAATCTTGTTAAGAAAAACAGGTGAGCGAAAATATAGTAATGATATAAGCAATTATAATTAGCGACATGGGGATTAGTTACTAACTAATTTCTTTTTAAATACTATGTTATTTATTCAGGGCTTACCTATGTTTTATGACATTAAGGTATTAAGTAAAGCGTGTAATTCAATATATGAGTGTTGTCTACATGTGAGATATAATAATCAATAACAAGTGAAACAAAGTATAGCAAGGCATTAGGCTAAGATAACGAAGCAATAATAATAATAGGAGTTCGGAGCAAGGGGATTGGACTCTAATACTTGGGCCTCAAAGAGGTAGGCCCAGTGGTAAAGGGACGGCAACGGCTGACTTGAGGCTTCCAAAATGCAACAATACTGGACTTGGGCCTGAGTACCTTAAGAACTGAGCAGGCCCAAACAAATGTACATGTCTAAAAGAAAGAAAAGTTAATTAGATGCATATTCCATATGTTCAGTCATGCATCAGAAATATAAGCAAATGATCGAAGCAAACATGTAACAAACTCAAAATACTATGAGAAATTTTTACTAACAAGGTGGTTATACATGACGAATAATTTACATTGAAAATATTCCGTTGTCATTAAATACTAAACCCCTAAAGAACAACAAATGTCAATGAACTAAGGACTAAGGATGCCCCCTGAATCCTCCGACACTTCAAAGTTCCCAAGGGTCTCAAGGCCTAGGGTAATGCTTGTGCCGAGGAGGGAAATCCAACTAGAGTTAAACTCCACTCCCAAATACCCTTAACCACTAACGACTCATTTTTCCCTATGGATTTAGATGCTAATGAGGACCTTTCAATGTAAACTAACTACCATAATACTCCCTACCACAAAAGTATACTTTCCTTTGACAGAATAACATAAGGACATAAGAACAATTATGTGACTACATTTCTAATACCAAATGAACAATGCACATATAAAGCAAGTCTAAAGGTTAGATTTCAAACTCATATGGGAGAGAAGCATGCAACACTATAATATTACTTTTAAAGGTCTAAACACTAAGGAACACATTCAAAGGGAAGGTAGAGAACACATAGTTCAGATATGCAGCAACACAAATGCCTCTAACAACATATTAATTAAGTCAGGCTTTGAAAGTAGCATATGCACTGATTGACAATACTACTTAAAATCTACAAGGATTCAGACAGATGGTCATGATTAGCAAACATTATAGATATTATCAAAGTTATCAGGACTCTTGGCATGACTATAGGTTACAAATTCAAACATGGGATTCTTAAAGATGCTTGCCAGGATCACTTTTTCATAATAGTATTAATCCTTAAGCAAACCATTATGTCTAGGCAGTATCAATAAAGAACTTCTCATGAGATTTAAAGATCAGATTCAGTTCATATTGACAGGAAATAGAGGACTGAGTACAATTTAACAAACGCATGGAATTATGAAGCCAAACAGGGGAACATACAATATTTAAAATCAACTATGCATAGATACTTTACTAATCTTACAAAGACAGGGTAAGCTTCACAAAGTCAGTATTGTCATTTAGGGAATTTAAGACAGAAAGGGTGTTGTACCAATTAAGTTTAACTCAAACATGTAACTGAGAGTTTCATCTAAATATCAGGCAGTTATGTTTAGCATAACAATAATTACCATTCAGCTACAAAATATAACTAGGACCTATTAAAAAAAAGATAACTTAATCTTAACATAGTATATTCAGAAGGGTTATTGAAATTCATAAGAGTTCAGATTAATAAGATTGTTTCATATGTGTGCAGCTAATAATTAGACATGAACATAAGACTATCATAGTAATAACTCAGAAAGCTACTCTCAGAATCAACAGACACAGATATAGAGGAAAAGAGCACTTAAAACACTTACATTTCTCATGCTTCAATTAAATGGTGAGGGATATAAACTTATGAACTTTCAGGTTTATACTAGTTAGGATTATTAACAATAATCTCGAATACAAAATATTAGAATGCAGGAAAGCAGTGAGTAGGGATAGAGAGCACAACAGAGTCATTGATAGAAAATCTGGAACCTAGGTAAGCATGAGAGGCCATTTAAAGCATATTATGAAGCTTTAATCATATTGGCTATCTGAAAGTCATTAAGGTCACATACAGTTCAATCAACACCATTTTAATTAAGTATCCTTAGGAGCATCACAAATAATCATAAGTGAACAACACCTTATCAAATACTGAAAATAACATTTCTATACTAACGACAAATATTGTAAGCTAATACAGTTAATAGAAGGAACTAGCATGTTCATAGTATTCAAGTAAGACAATTAAAAAAGAATAGGGTGAAGGTATACTGACCTTCTCTAGGGCAGCAGACCAAGTAAGAGTTTGTTTAGCCGTTTAGGATCCAAAAACTCAGAAACTTCAATGATGAGTACCTCAAAGAAAAATCAGAATTCGAGTAAGAACTTAGCCTGAGCCAAAACAATTCTAAACAATACTATATTGGTTTTTCTGCTTTTTGTTAGGTGTTCTTGGTGTATTCTTTCGGTAGTTGGTGATGTTAGGTGAGAATATTAAAGCCCTATTTATAGTGCCATTTAAGGCTCTAGGGTTTCACATATTCAAAATGTGGTAGTGGAGAGTGACGGGGGAGTGGTGATGCAAGAAAAATCGGGAAAACTCTAAGGAGAAAGAGGGGAAAATGGTGAACAAGTTTACTTGAGTGAAGAATAGTTGTTGAAGGCAAAGAACCATCGGATAAGACCTCAATGTTCAGATGTCACTACGTTTGACATCTAGACAAAGAATAACAGTGGTGATGATGAAGAAACGCCATGCATGCCATGGATTTAACAGCACACAAGAGGAATTTGACATTTGATATTACATCTTTGAGTCTAGGGTTCATATTTGGGTATTTGAATTTTGAGTGATGAGATAGGAAATAGCCGGCTGGATTTGCGGATTTCAAAAGGCAAAGGGATAGTTTCAGGCTTGATTTGTGACTCATGAGAGAACTCAGATGATTTAAAGGTTTTCCTTTTCGAGCTTAGGGTTTCAGATTAGGAATTTTGAATTTTAGCGATAGAATGGGAATGTTCATGCGGGATTCGCAGTGTAGCAGGGACAGAAAGGATGCTTTAGAGTGATTTCGAGTAACCTTGCACACATTTGTGCAAGGTTTTTGGAGATTAATGGCTGATGGAGATGAGAGAAAAGAGAGAGGCAAGGGAAAGGGAGGCGGCAGGGGAGGTGGGAAATGATTAGGGTTTGGGTAGGTTTAGGGGTTGTCTCTGAGTTTAAGTTAGGAGATGGAACGGGAGCCGTTGGATCTGTTGACCAACGGCTCCGATTGTTTTGATATTTAGGGATTTTAGAAATAATTCAATTGGGAAAATCAACTGTCGTTGGATCTCTTTGATCTGATGGTGGAGATTAAGTCTTATAAGACTAAGGAAAAAAAATGGGAAAATGAGGATTAAATGCTGACCGTTGATAAGATAGACCAATGGTCCAAATTTGTTTGTGTTTTCTTTGTGAGTGAGAGATACGGGTGATGTGGCACGCGATGACTGGTTCAAATGTGATGGCAAGGATTGCCAAAGTGGAAATAGAAGGGTTGGATCTGGGTCAAATTTGGTTTTGGGCTTGGTAATTGGGGTGAAATTAATTTATAGAATGGCCACTCTATGTTTAATTAAGGAATTGCAATTATAACCCTTTAGCTTTTTACCCTTTTGAAATTAATTTAAATAAACTTAATTATGTTCAATAAAATATAGTAAAATTATAATTATTAAATATAATACTAATGAATTGAATTAACTATTTATAAAAATATTTTGTTTTCTAAATTGTTACACTAATTTCAAAATATTAGCGTAGTAACCTAATTTACTAGAAATTAAGGAGTAATTTGTCAAATTAATTATAAGGCCTATGCGATTTATATATATAATTTATTTTAACAATCTTAAAATGTTAAGTATATTTGTAATTACATAATCCTAATACTATGTAATTAATTTCAAAACTAATACTCAATCAATTTGTAAAATAGGTATTTATTACTAGAAAACAATTCCAAAATACTTATTATAAATTATTAAGTATAAATTAAATAATTTTAAAATGGAGGGTCAAAATTGACCATCAACACACGCCACCTGGGCACACACCTCGCAAGCTAAAACCCAATAAGCACAACTCGAATATGACTGAATATTGAATAATAATCACATGATAGAGTCATCAAACAAGCCCAACAGGCACAACTCCCTATCGGTATCATACTACGAATCAATTCCATAAGGGAGAATCAAACATAGGAACTATTCACAAGGATCTCATCACAATATAACTCCATCGCGGCATGCATCCCAATCCAAACATATCAAACCGCATGAAAACGCGAGGATCACATCCTCAGCTGTGAATCACAAAGTAGAATAAACAACATACCAACGAAAACCTTCCACTAGTTCAATTCCGGGAAATAAAATCACAACACGTAACGAAATCCCCATACCGGTAGAGCATCTAAATCAATAATCGTAACCAAACCATCCAGAAATCGCATTAAAACCTACTGTAATGAGTAACAAAAGTCAATTCTAGTCTCATAGCTCTCAATATTGAACAAAACAAAATAATAGACACAGCCTACAACTATAGAATCTCCCAACAGGGGTAAAAACATAAGTAGAGTAAAACATCACGAAACTCACCCATATGGGAAGCAAGATAGGAGGACTCACCCCGATAAGCAGAACCGAATCAAAATAAGAATGATGCTCCTCCATAACAAATCAAAACCATACTTGTAATTACACCACCTGGTGCAGCGGCCCCAACTCTATCATATAAAGCATATCAACGGGTCGGGCCTCCCCTTCCAGGACGCCATCTACCCGCTTGTCCTCCACCCCTAATTAGCTGTGAAGGTGGTAAAGCAACTGGAATGGGGCCTGTAGTCTAAGTGCTCTGATGAAATCTGCCCCTCCCGAGTCCGGGATAATCTCTCATGATGTGCCTAGTATCACCAAACGCAAGTATGGGTCATAGCTGAAGAGTAGAATCCACTGAACACTCCAGAACCTCGAGACCTCTTGGTCTCTTTATCCTCACTCTACTCGCCCCGACTATGCTCCAACATCCTGGCAATCTCCACCACCTGCTGAAATGGAGTATCAATCTGCAACTCCCGAGCCATGCAGAATCTAAAATGACAAATGAGCCCCTCAATGAGTATGTGAACTCACTATCTAACTGTAGGAACCAAAGTAGGTGCATGATGGGATAACTCATTGAACCTGATGGCATACTCTGACCACCATCATGGTGCCCTGACACAGCTGCTCAAACTATGTACGCCACGCATCCCGAAGGGTCTGGAGAATAAACTCCCTCAATAATATCTCTAAAAACTAAGCCCAAATAGGTGTTGCTGCATTGGCTGGTCTACCATCCTCATAAACCTGCCACAACTGATACACCGCTTCCGCAGCTGAAATGTAGTAAAAGTAACTTTGCTCACCTCCACAATACCCATGGTACAGAGAATACGATGATACTTTTCCAAAAAACCATGCGCATCCTCGGTAGTTGTGCTACTGAAAGTAGGTGGAAAATACCTCTTGAACCTCTCAAGCCTCTTCTGCTCCTCCTCTGATGCCCTGGACTGACCTCAGGTTGAACCGAATAACAGGCTGAACCAACACCACACCCGGAACCTGACCAATGTAAGCCTGGTGGTCTGGAGTACGGGCGGTGGGAGTCTGAGCTCCTCCCCCAATCTGCGAAGTGGCTGGTGCAATAGAGATAAATCTTGCCTGAGCCAATGTACCAAACATGCTCACGAACTGTACTAAAGTCTCCTGAAGTTCGGGGGTAACAACAGGCGCCTCACGTATACCTGCCCCCCAATCAGAGCTACTAGTGGCTCCTAGGGGTGGCATGTGGGCCGGGCCCGGTCCTAAGTGGCTTCGCGGGACCGGTCCTAAGTGATCCCGGGCTTCGCGCGCTTCTCGTTGGAACCGGTCCGGGACCGGGACCACGAACTAGCGGTCCCGTGTTAAGTGGACCGGTTCCGGGCCTAAGCGGGCCCAAACGGTCCTAAGCGTGCCCAACAGAAATTTTCTCTTTTTTAAATCATTTTTATACAAGTTAGAGAAAAAAAATAGTAATAAAAATATCTAAGCAATGCGTTATAATATATATACTATACTATACTATATATACATCTTAAGATATATAAGCTATA
>AWOL01S0137330.1:7167-20204 GCA_000715115.1 Nicotiana otophora
GGGGGTGCTTATGAGCTTGCATTGCCTCCCAGTCTATCGGGAGTTCATCCGATTTTCCATGTATCTATGCTTCAGAAGTATCATGTTGACCTATAACATGTGTTGGACTTTAGCACAGTTCAGCTAGATAATAGCTTGGGCTATGAAGAAGAACCAATTGCCATTGTTGATAAACAGGTTCGCCAGTTGAGGTCCAAGAAGATTTCTACAGTAAAAGTCCAGTGGAGGGGCCAACCAGTCGAGGAAGTGACTTGGGAGGCCGAGGAAGACATGCGGAGCAGATATCCACACTTATTCGGCACTCCAGATACAATTCTAAACCCGTTCGAGGACAAACGTTTGTTTAAGATGTGGAGAATGTAATGACCCAACCGGTTATTTTACCTTTCAGAACCTCGTTCCCTAAAATAAAACTTTTTGTATGTGCTTTTAATGATTTATGACTTGCGGGGATGGTTGGTTCGGGATTTGAAAGTGTTTGAGTTGAAATCGGAACGCTTGGTTCCATAAGATGGCTTTAAGAGGCCAAGTTTGACTTCGGTCAATATTTTGAGAAAACGACCCCCTGAATAGAATTTTTGACGATTCCAATAGCTCCGTATGGTGATTTTGGACTTAGGAGCGTGTTCGAAATTTTATTTGGAAGTCCGTAGTTAAATTAGGCTTGAAATGGGTAAAATAGGAATTTAAGTTTGGAAGTTTGACCGGGGAGTTGACTTTTTGATATCGGGGTCGGAATCTAGTTCCAAAACTTTACATAGCTCCATTATGTCATTTATGACTTGTGTGCACAATTTGAGGTCAATCGCACTTGAATTGATAGGTTTCGGTACATAATGTAAAAGTTGGAAATCTTAAGTTTCATTAAGCTTGAATTGGGGAATGATTCGTGGTTTTGGCGTTGTTTGGTGTGATTTGGGGGTTCGACTAAGTTCGTTTGATGTTTTGGGACTTGTTGGTATAATTGGTCGAGGTCCCGAGGGGCTTGGGTGAGTTTCGGACGACTAGCAGATCACTTTTGGCCTTTGGAACACTGCTCGTATTTTCTTCTGGTATCCTTATACGCGATCCCGTAAGTTGGTCTGCGATCGCGTAGAGTAATTTAGGCAGAGGAGGATTTGTTCTTCGCGATCGCGTGAATGGGGTTGCGATCGCGTAGGGTTAATTTGGGCAGCTGGGAATTTGTTCACTGCGATTGCGTGGACAAGTCTGTGATCGCGTAGGATTGGCCAATGTGTGTATCGCGATCGCGTGTCATTGTTTTCGATCGCGTAGGAGAAATTTGAGAGGAAGCTAGGCCACGCATTTGTGTTACGCGATAGCGTGAAGAGGGGTGCGATCACGTAGAGTCAGAACCTGGTGCATCGCGATCGCGTGGGACTTAATGTAATCGCGTAGGGTTAATATTTGGGCAGTAAAATTTGTGCTACGCGATCACGTAGAAGAAATCACTGGGCAGAGCGTTTAAGTTCTGAAAATGGGACTTCGTCCCATTTTCCATTTTTAACGATTTGGAGCTCCAATTTAGGTAATATTTTGGAGATTTTCAGAGAAAATAACGGTGTAAGTGTTCTTAACTCAATATTAGTTAAATTACCCGAATCCATCACTATTTGTATCATATAATTGTTGAATTGAGTTGGAAAAGTTTGAAAAGCCTCTTGGATAGATTTGAGGATTTGAGGGCCGAATTGTTATCGGAATTTAGTAATTTTTATATGGGTAGACTCGTGGTTGAGTGGGCGTTCATATTTCGTAACTTTCGCCGGTTTCCGAGACGTGGGCCCCACGGACAAAATTTTAATTAATTTCGGAATTTTTATTGAAAATGTAATATTTTCTTATACAATTGATTCCAATAATTTTTAGTAATTATATCGAATTATTTTGGCTAGATTCGAGCCAGACATAGTTGGATAATCGTGGAAAAGGCCTTTTAGTGGATTAAATTGGAGCAAGACGAGGTAAGTCTCTTGTCTAATCTTGTGAGGGAGAAATTTCCTCATAGGTGATTAAAAATTAACTAATTGTTGCTAATTGTGGGGGCTACGTACGCACGAGGTGACGAGAGTCCATGCATAGCTACTATTAATGCTAAAATCCCGGGTAGTTTAGGACTCAAAAGCATGAATTACTTGTGTAAATAGTAGTTTTTACTTAATTAAATTATTTGATATATTTATATATATGTTGTGAATTGTTACATAAAGTATTAAAGGATGGAAATCTCATATGTTTGATTTTCTGTTTAAATTAATTAATTGTTGAAAGAAATTATTCTTACTCCCGAATTTATCTTATAATAATTATACTCTCCTTCTGGAGTTACATAAGAAAATGTCCTCCTTTCTTGTGGAGCGGGCCTAACGCCTCGGCAGGATAAATGCACCTATGGATCGTGTCGCATGACCCTCGGTAGTGTACACGACACTCTGCATCGGGCCGTACGTCCTCGGCAGAAATCGTGCTTAATAATAATAATTACACGATACTTTAATAGTTATTTCAAGCGTGCGAAGCTAATTGATAAATTGGAGAATCCTTGAAATTTAATGAATTATTATTCCTGCTTGTTAAGGAATTAATTGCTATTCATGAAAATGAGATTAATTGATAATTGGAAAATATTTGAATTTAAGGAATTTAATTAATATATTGAGAAATGTTGCATTTGAAGGAATATGATTATTTCCAATGGTTAAATAAATTATTGTAAATTCTGTGAATCATGCTGATTTAGATATGCTAGTTGTATTTCAGTTATTATTATTGACCCATAGTGAGTGTCAAAGTCGGCTATCTCGTCTCTACCACTTCGAGATTAGGCTTGATACTTACTGGATATACGTTGTTTACGTACTCATACTACACTTGCTGTACTTTTTCTGCAGGACCTGAGGCAAGTACTAGTGGGGGACCTATCGTCTTACACCCACGTTATCCAAAGGCATAGTGGTGAGTTGTCTTTCTGAGCCGTTCTGCAGCTACTAGTGTCTCGCCTTGTATTTGTTATTTTGTCTATTTTTATTTCATACAGTATTTGAGGTTTTGTATAATCTACTAGATGCTCATACACTTGTGACGCCAGGTCTTGGTACACACATTGGTAGAATTTGGTGTTTTATTATTTTCTTGATTTTAAATTTTGTCAATATATGCTTAATTTATTAAGTTGGCTTGCCTAGCTGTAATGTTGGGCGCCATCACGACCTATAGGTGAAATTGGGTCGTGACATTTCTACTCCCATTTAATCGCCCTGACCAAGGTCTTAATTTGATCGGTTATAATTCATGACAACTTGGAGCTTAAACTCATTACCAAGAGTTGACAGATTCCATTTTGATGAATCACTAATTCTACAAATATTTAATAATACCCAATATCCTTTCAACTATCGCTCTAGGGACATAGGTGTCTAGTATCAAAGTACAATAAATAACTTATCAATTACTATGATGATATCAGGTTAAAGGAAACTCTTACATCACATTCTTCAAGAGAATATCCTATTGAAAGTTTATGGTAATTCTAACCATTAGGAATTATCCAATGAATCGGTTCAATGATCATATCTCTATATGCATCATCAATTCATGTGATTCAGTTAATGAGATCAAATAATCTTTATCCCATAAAGACGATCACATAAATAATGATCTAACCGGATTACTAATGTCCAAACCAATAATCCTACGATCACGAACCAAATTTAGATTAAGTTGTAAGAGACTTTACTCTCATTATCATGATCTTCATCATGATTACAAGTCTAAAAATTTAATCAAGGGCCTTATTAAATTAATCAAGTAATTAATAATAACTATGATAAACGAATATCAAATGCCATATATTTTTATATCAAATAATATTTACAAAAATATGTTCAAATCATCAAATATGGGATTGTATCTAGGGCATATCTAATATATCCCTAACAGTTGGAAGGGCAAGGAGAATATGAGAGCATGTCTAAAAAGGCAGAGGGAAGTCTTCTTGGCTGTAATTAGTTAAATCCTTAAAGCCAATGTTGTTGGTTTTTCTGAACCCATTGCAATTGCAACGTTTTTTGAGTCAATATATGTTCTCTTTCTTGTTTCAGGGTTCCCTTGATATCTTTGCAAATGACATGCCAAAACACTCTCCTGCATTCCACGGCCCAAATCACTCCTATGCGGAAACTCTTTATTGTAAGAAGTTTGATGTGATATTAGACGTTACATCGTCTTCCACATCACCACTTTCATTTGATAAAGTAAGTACATTTTTGTTGTCTTACTTCATGCACTAACATTAGCACAGTTTGTATATATAAAAACTGGATGATAGAGTTCCCAGGATTAGCTTCTTGTTGAAAGAAAGGAGATTTGAGAAATGGTGCTAAAAGAGAGACACACACGCGCAATATATGTTTATGATGAAGAATCCTGTTCTTCAATAATTTACATGGCTGAAGTGTTACATATTATATAGGAAGGCAAAGCCTGTGAAGATAAGCTTCTAAGGTATTTTAGCTAAAACAACTACACACAGAATATCCATATATCTCTTGGGGGCTATTTGGTTACAGGGATTAATGGAGTTATCCCAGCACATATTTTGGGATTAAATTTGCCCAGTGTTCGATTGTGGGTATTAGCTAAAATCAGGATAAAATTTATACCAAAATCATAGGATTATCTATCCGATATAGAAGGTGGGATTATCTATCCTGGATTATATTATAATCCTAGTTATAATATTGGGATAACCTGGTTTTGAGCCAAACATCCCCCTCGAGTTGTAGAGTTATCCAACTTCATCTGATAATGATGGTCTAATAATTGGAACTGAACATATATTATCGAGGATATGTATGAATTTGACTTAAGAATATCGCAACAAAAAGGCAGACCCATTAATCCCTATTGTTGTGGCCCTTAATGTTGGGCTCCTATCTTATGTTATCCGTACTCTAGTTGTCCAATCTTGGGTGTGTGGGGGTTGTTAAATCCCGCATTAACCAAGGTAATGAGTTGTCGTCTCCTTATATAGTTGTAACGACCCGACTTGTTGTTTTGAAAATTTATATTCCATTTAATGACTTAAGGTCCCGAGCAACATCGTAATATGTATTATGACCTGCGTGTGATATCGAGTTTGGCTTTCGGATATTCGGATTTTTAATTGAAAGAACAATTCTCATTTATAAAGCTTGAATTTTTAAAGTTTGACCGGAGATTTGACTTTTTAGCAAACGACTCCGAAATGGAATTTTGACGATTCCAATAGCTTCGTATGGTATTTTCAGACTTCGGCGTATGTCCGGATTTGGATTTGGAAGTCCGTAGGACAATTCGACGCATTTTTGCGAAAGTTGAAAAATGGTAGATTTTTAGAAAGTTTGACCATGGAGTTCACTTTTCGATATCGGGGTCGGAATCCAGTTCTAAAAAATTTCATAGTTCTGTTATGTCATTTATGACTTGTGTGCAATATTTGAGGTCAATCGGACTCGATTTGATAGGTTTCGACATCGAATGTAGAAGTTAGAATCTCTTAGTTTCATTAGGCTTGAATTGAGGTATGATTCATGTTTTTAGCGTTGTTTGATGTGATTTGAGGCCTCTACTAAGTCTGTAATATGTTTCGAGACTTGTTGGTATGTTCGGACAGGGTCCCGAGGAGCTCGGGTGAGTTTCGGAGTGGTTTCGGGCCATTTCTAGGCCATTTTTAACTGTTGGTGTTTTTGGCTACAGTAGTGTGCATCGCAGAAAATTCTACTGTATAAAGCTGATTTTGAAATCTTATATCTCGTAATCTGTAAGGAATTTGGAGATGATTCAAAAATGAAAGTTGTATCCCTTTGAGTTTAGTTTCGAGAAATGTAAACCATATATTATTTTGACATTTGTACAGAAAGTTATGATTGATTAACCGAAGCCTGGTACTGTAGTTATTTTTCCTGGCAGTGTGCATCGCAGAAATTTCTGATGCACAAGAGTGACTTTGGAGATTTGACTTTTTGGCAAACGACTCCGGAATAAAATTTTGACGATTCCAACAGCTTCGTATGGTATTTTCGGACTTCGGCGTATGTCCGAATTTGGATTTGGAAGTCCGTAGGACAATTCGACGCATTTTGGCGAAAGTTGAAAAACGGAAGATTTTTAGAAAGTTTGACCAAGGAGTTCACTTTTCGATATCGGGGTCGGAATCCAGTTCTAAAACTTTCTATAGTTCTGTTATGTCATTTATGACTTGTGTGAAAAATTTGAGGTCAATCGGACTCGATTTGGTAGGTTTCGGCATCGAATGTAGAAGTTAGAATCTCTTAGTTTCATTAGGCTTGAATTGGGGTATGATTCATATTTTTAGCATTGTTTGATGTGATTTGAGGCCTCTACTAACTCTGTAATATGTTTCGAGACTTGTTGGTATGTTCGGACAGGGTCCCGAGGGGCTCGGGTGAGTTTCGGAATTGTTTCGGGCCATTTCTAGGCCATTTTTAACTGCTGGTGTTTTTGGCTACAGTAGTGTGCATCGCAGAAAATTCTACAATATAAAGCTGATTTTGGAAGCTTATATCTCGTAATCTGTAAGGAATTTGCAGATCATTCAAACATAGAAGTTGTAGCCATTTGAGTCTAGTTTCTAGAAAAGTAAACCATACATTATTTTGATATTTGTACAGAAAGTTATGATTGATTAACCGAAGCCTGGTACTGCAGTTGTTTTGCCTAGCAGTGTGCATCGTAGAAATTTGTGATGCACAAGAGTGACTTTGGAAGCCTATATCTCGTAATCTATAAGTAATTTGTCGATCATCCAAAAATAAAAGTTGTATCTCTTTGTATTTAGTTTTCAGAAATTTAAACCATTTGGTAGTTGGTGTTGGGTACAAAATGTTATGGTTGATAAACTACAGGCTGTCTGGGAAGAGTTTGGTGTTTTGAACATAAGCATGTCACTAAAGGTTCATTTTTAGTTCTAGAGATCGAAATTCGATTTCAAAACTTCCGGGAGTTTGATAATGAATTATAGGAATGATCTGAAATGTTTGGTCAAATTTCATCAAGTCACGTTTGGGTTTTAGCGCGAAACATGAGTTTGTTGTTTAACGAGCGAAATTGGTATCACATTGAGAAAATGAGCTCCGAGTTGAGTTTCGACTGAACGACTAGGTTCGTATTATTATTTGTGACTCCATAGGAATAAGAATCGTCGAATTCCGAGTTCGTGTGATGGAGTTAGAGCCTTTTTATTGAAAAATAAACTACTGGTGTAAACAGTTCTGGTGCGCACCTTTAGCGACCAGATTTGGCACTTTTAGCGACGGGAATGGGGCTTTTAGCGACCATATTAGTAATTTTATTGGGCAGAAACTTAAGAACCAAAAATGGTCATTTTCTTCATTTCATTTTGGATTTTTGGAGCACGGTTCTTGGGCGATTTTGAGGATGTTTTCATGGCTTCGACTTGGGTAAGTATTCTACATCCGAATGTGATTATATTTCATAAATTCATGGTTATATTCATCATTTACTTCGGATTTAATTAAATAAATTGAGAAATGTTGTGAAATATTCCGAAAATAAAAAATGTAGATTTGGAGGTCGAGTTATTGTCGGAATTTGATAAAATTGGTATGGTTGAAATCGTATCGAAATGGGTATTCGAATTTCATGAAAACTCTGTCGGGTTCCCAGAGGCAATTCCCACGTTGACTTTGGTTGACTTTTTAATGCAAAATTTTAAGTTGACGTTTTAATATCTGGAATTGTTTCCGATGAATTTTAATAAAGTCACTTTTAGCCTGAGACCCGTACTTTATGATTATGAAATGAGGTGTCAAAGAGTGACTTTTATTTGAAAGATATTTATTTGAAAGAATTATATTCCAAAGACATTTATTTGAAAGAAGTATATTCGAAAGATATTTATTTGAAAGAAGTTTATATTCGAAAGATATTTATTGAAAGGAATATATTCGGAAGGTATTTATTCGAAAGAATTATATGTGAAAGATTTATATTTGAAGGACTTTTTTAATTGGTTGTACTTGTGTTCCTTATTCTTTTAAGTAATAATTATGTTGTTCTTGTTCCCTTGCTATTTATATCACTGGTTGATTTTTGTTTTCATCACTGCTAGTTGTTTTTCAGTACTATTGTATACTGCTATATTGCACAAGTTATTTTTCTAGTGAGTGTCTTGACTATACCTCGTCACTACTCCATCGAGGTTAGTCTTAATACTTATTGGGTACCGACTGTGGTGTACTCATACTATACTTCTGCACATTTTTGTGCAGCGCCAGATATTGGAGATATCAGACTCGGGCAGAGTTAGTGTGTTGGTCGCAAAGATTCAAGGTAGAGCTGCTTGGCCGTCGCAGTCCCTTGTAGTCTTCCCATTTTATTGTACTGTTAATTATTATTCAAACAATATTACATATTCAATCCATGAGATCATTTCATTATTCAGTTAGAGTTCATGACTCAATATTACCAGTCTTGGGAGGTTGTTATATTTGTTTCCGTTTTGGTTTAGACACTTGTATTAAATTATATGTTTCAAAAAACAATGGCTCGAAATGTAATTGTAATCGGCTTACCTAGTCTTAGAGACTAAGTGTCATCACGATGCCTATGGTGGAATTTTGGGTCGTGACAAGTTGGTATCATAGCTCTAGGCTCATAGATTCTACGAGTCACGAACAAGTCTAGTAGAGTCTTGTGGATCAGTACGGGGATGTCTATACTTATCTTCGAGAAGCTACAGAACTGTTAGGAAATTTCCACTTCTTTTATTCCTGTCATACGGATTTGTTGATTGTTGAATTTGAGCCTTTGCATCTCTATTCTCTCACAGATGGTGAGGACACGTACTACTGGGTCAGCTGAGCATGCACCCGCACATACTGCTAGGGCCACAAGAGGTCGGGGCCGAGGTAGAGACCGAGGAAGGGCAGGTACCGCGACTAGAGTACCTGTCAGAGCAGCAGTTGAGCAGCCGCTAGTAGCTCCAGTTGGGGCACTGGTACCAGAAGCACTTGTTGTTACCCAGAACTTCAGGAGACTTTAGCACATCACTTGAATATGTTTGGTACATTAACTCAGGCGGGATTGATCTCTGTTGCACCAAATATTTCACAGATTTGGGGAGTAACTCAGACTCTACCGCCCGTACTCTAGAGTAGCGAGTTCACATTGGTCAGGTTCCGGGTATAGTGCCGGTATAACCTGTTATTCCAATTCAGCCTGAAGTCAGGCCAGAGGCATCAGAAGAAGAACAAAATAGACTTGAGAGGTTTAAGAGGTATAGTCTACCTACTTTCAGTGTCACAGCTACAAAGGATGCCCAAGGAGTTCTAGAAAAATGTCACTCTATTCTCTGCATCATGGGTATTGTGGAAGTGAGCAGAGTTGCCTTTACTACATTTCAGCTGTCAGGCACAGTGTATCAGTGGTGGCAAATCTATGAAGAAGGTAGACCATCCGATGCAACACCACCAACTTGCGCTCAATTTTCGAAAATATTTTTGAAAGAGTTTGTTCCCCAAACTCTTCAGGAGGCATGGCGCACAGAGTTTGAATGGTTATATCAAGGCACCATGAGGGTGTAAAAATATGCTATCAGGTTCAGTGAGTTATCCCGACACACACCTATCTTGGTACCTACAGTTAGAGAGCGAGTTTGCAGATTCATTGAGGGGATCGATTATGATCTTAAAATATGCATGGCTCAAGAGTTGCAAATTGATACTCCATTTCAATAAGTAGTGGAGATTGCAAGGAGGATTGAGTGTGTTCTAGGTGAGGAAAGGGAGTCTAAGGAGGTCAAAAAGTCTCGAAGCTCTGGAGGGTTCAGTGAATTTTACTTTTCAGCTATGACCCATTATGGCGGAGGCTCGAGTAGTTGGCCAGCTCAGTCTACACATTAGATTACTCGGGGTGCTCCAATAAGTTCTTATAGTGCACCAACGACACAAAATTCTTACAAAGGTTATTCCAGTTATCCGGCACAGACTCAGTATGAGCATCCACGACCTCAGAGGAGTTGTTATAAGTGTGATGATACTAGGCACATCATGAGAGATTATCCCAGATTTGGGAGAGGCGTATTTCATCAAAACACTCAGGATAGATGCTTCATTCCAATTAATACTCCAAGTGAACAGCCAGTTAGGGGTAGAGGACAGGCGGGTGGCCCGGCCCGTTGATATGATTGCTATGAATTGGCTGAGGTCGATACATCAGATGTTGTCGTTACTGGTATGATCTTGATTTGTTATAAAGGAATATTTTCCTTAATTTGATCTGGTTCTATGTATCGAGGTGAGTCCTCCTATCATTCTCCATTTATGGGCAAGTTTCATAATTTTGTAATCTACTTTTGTGTTTACCCCTTTTGGGAGATTCTATAGCGATATCAGTGTCTATCATTCTGTTTTGATCACTATTGAGAGCTATGAGGATAAAAGTGACTTTATGAATTATATGCCTTACCGGTATGGTGGTTCATTATGTGTTATGAAATTGTTTCACGGAATTCATCAAAAACAAATTGGAAAATTTCAGTTGGCACAATGTGCAAAGTACTTGTGATTCAAAATTGAGGATGGGATCCTCGCGGTTTAATATGATTTAATATGTTTAACCCGGACTATGTGTCGCAGTGGAAGTTATATCAGGATGAGATCCTTGTGGTTAAATTCATGTATTTTAAATTCTCCCTTTGTGAAATTTAATTTGTATTATAGTACTGATAGGGAGTCATGCCTGTTAGACTTATTTGATAATTCTTCTATGTGTTTATGTGCATATTTAGCCATATTCATGTTGTAATTATTGAGTTTTAGCCTACAAGATGAGTGCCCATATGGCGTTAAATGTGACTCGTTAATTCAGGTAAATAATTATGAGGCCTTCATGCCTCGTGTCTCGTTATTAGTAAGGTGAAGGTTTGAAACGCGATTTTAGTCAACATGAGGTTAATTGATAACGTTGTAATCGATTATGAACAGCTATTATGACCAGAGATGTGGTTATGGGAATACGTATGACGTGTGCATAGGCACAAGTTGCTACAACCAGTTGAAACTAATACCTTATGTTGATGTGAAAAATCAGGCCTTTTGGAAATGTTTTGAGTGTAAAAAATAGGTTTTAAAGTTTACAAATATGGATAAAAGAAATAATCTCAACTGAGATGGTGTTATCGGACCATGTTAAAATTTTGGTGAAGTTGTAACGACCCGACCGGTCGTTTCGGGAGTTATAGCCCCGTTTCCCCCATTTCTGTTTCCTTTATGCTCTTAAGCTATATTAAGAAATACCGGGTTAGTTGGTTCGGGCCCGGAGTGGTTTCGGAGTGGTATAAGACACTTAGTCTCTTATTTAGAACCTTAAGTTGGAAAAGTCAACCGGATATTGACCTATGTTTAAACGATCTAGGATTTGAATTCTGATGATTCTGTTAGCTCCGTTAGGTGATTTTGGACTTAGGAGCGCGTCCGAAATATGATTTGGAGGTCCGTGGTAGAATTAGGCTTGAATTGGCGAAATTTGACAATTTCGGTCGGCAGTGAAAAATTTGATATCGGGGTCGAAATGAAATTTCGGAATTTGGAGTAGGTTCATAGTGTCATTTGTGATGTGTGTGCAAAATTTGAGGTCATTCGGACGTGGTTTTGTTGGTTTCGGCATCGGTTGCCGAACTTGGAAATGTAGAAGTTCTTAGGCTTGAATCCGAGGGTATTTTGATGATTTGATGTTGTTTTGAGTGATTCGAAGGTTCGACTAAGTTTGTATGTTTATATATGACTTGTTGGTATTTTTGGTTGAGGTCCCGAGGGCCTCGGGGTGATTCCGGGTGGTTAACGGATTTGTCGAAGTTGGAAAATGCAGCTGAAGCTGCTGCTACTGCTATTTTCACACCTGCGGAAGAAAGAGTCACAGGTGCGAGGTCGCTGGTACGTTTGGGGAAGCCGCACATGCGGAAATGGAAGGCCAAGGCTGGGAACGCAGGTGCGAAGAATTGGCCGCATCTACGCACCCGCAGGTGCGAGGCCTTAAGCGCAGATGCGGAAAGGAAGAATTGGGTTGGTTCCGCAGAAGCGGAAATATTATGCAGGTGCGCGCCCGCAGGTGCGGAACCTGGGGTCACAGGTGCGGAATTGAGGGCTTAAGTGGTTCTCGCAGGTGCGAGGATTCGACCGCAGGTGCGGTTCGACAGGAGCAGACATATGGCCGCAGGTGCGACTGTGCTGGGCAGAAAAGCCCCAGCTCGTGTGTTTTGTCTTCATTTTCCATTTTTGGATTTGAGAAACTCGGGAGAGAGGCAATATTTTGAAGGTTTTCAAGGAGCAACGTTGGGGTAAGTGATTCTAACCCATAATGGTATACATTTCGTGAATCTATGGCCTTGTTCATCATTAATTAGTAGGATTTTGGAGTGAAAGTAGGGGGTTAGGGCTTGGAATCTTTAAGAGTTTAATTTAAGGATTTGAAGGACCAAACGATGTCGTATTTTGATGAATTTGGTATGGTTAGATTCGTGAGTGAATGAGCTTTCTAGTTTTGTAAATGTTTTCGTATTTTGAGACGTGGGCCCGGGGGCGGGGGGGCGGATTTGAGCCAATTTCGGGTTTTGATCTAATTTTGTAGCTTTTCCATTGGAATTCATTCCATTAGCGTATATTGATGGTATTGTACTGATTGTGAATTAGATTTTGAGCATTTGGAGGCCGAGTCCAGAGGCAAGAGCATTGCATGATAGAGATTTGACCGGTTTGAGGTAAGCAACGATTGTAAATCTAGTCCTGAGGGTATGAAACCCCGGAGTTTTCGTATCATTTTACTATTTTGTAGGGATGCACNCACCCGCAGGTGCGAGGCCTTAAGCGCAGATGCGGAAAGGAAGAATTGGGTTGGTTCCGCAGAAGCGGAAATATTATGCAGGTGCGCGCCCGCAGGTGCGGAACCTGGGGTCACAGGTGCGGAATTGAGGGCTTAAGTGGTTCTCGCAGGTGCGAGGATTCGACCGCAGGTGCGGT
>AWOL01S0137341.1:3572-26133 GCA_000715115.1 Nicotiana otophora
TTATCCAACTATGATAATTAATTAGGTAATCTCCCACTAAAAATCATTAATTACCCAACTATCCACATAATTAAGAATTATCTCAAATTACTTAAAATACTACTCACTTTTAACGTACCTTATACACCTTACTATCATGGTCATGTGGTGTACCTTGTATGGCACAAGTCCATAAATACCGGGTATTATAGCTTACATCGTATTTTTATCCCAAAATGTCAAACTTCGACGAAACTCATTTTCTTCGATTCGTTCACCCTCTCACGTTCACGAATTTACTTATCACTTGTTTGAAATAGCATAGTACTTATAATCTCGAAAATAGTCTTGTCCTCATCCTAAAGTACTACTATTAAAATATTAAAATTTAAATAAATCATGGTACCATATAAAATTAATGCATACACTATTATTTCATTAAACATCCATGTAAAAATACATATATTTTCTCAACTTCTAATTTTTCTAATCTCATATAAAGAGTACAAATTTTCGTACACTTAATTCTTAAAATGGTAAAAACATAACCTTCTTTTCTTGTGAAAAAAATAATTTCTATCTTTACAATAAAGAAAATCTCATAAACTTTCTCATATTATGTGTATAATTTAAAGCATGTTCGAAAGTAGTAATATTAATAACTATATAAAATCATATTTTTAAATTTTTTTAAACCAAAAAGTTCCACTCAAAATACCATATCAAATGTATATAACGTTATCAGGGTTGTTAAACTTACGGGGTCTTACAATAACATAGTCACAAATCCTCTATAATCTCATGAATGGTCCTAATCCCTTAAAGGTCATATGGATTACTACGATTCATCCTAACATTAAAGTACAGGATGTAACAACATGTCCCTGACCTGGTCATACCATGGGCTGCTACAAAGTGTGTCATCTTGGCCTTCCCCTTTTGCTGGTACATTCATGGGATAGTTTTGTATTCCCGACTCTCTTTGTTGTCACGCCCCGATCCCGGGGAGCATGACCGGTGCTCAACCGAGATAACCCGGACAAGCAAGCCTACTAGATGCTTTCTACCCGAACCTACCCGTGAATATAGAGAAGATATATTACACTAATTAGACCACGAGAAGATCAAGTGAGCAATACCAATTCTTTACCATTAGTTTCTTCATTTATAATTCTCCAAAATATTACATTACACATTCATGGTTTAGAAGTTGAACATGTGATACAGACACAACATTCTAATTTGACTTTTCCAACACCAATATACAACCCACACTATGTCTACGGAGCCTCTAACGGATATAAAAGAGTACTACGATAGTGTTGGCATCAAAGCCCCGGCTATGCCTCAAAACATAATATACAAGGAACAAAAGATACATGACCCCGAAATGAAGTGGGGCTCACCAAGTTTACTGGGAAGATGGTGTACTGCTATCACTGATCAATGTCGTCTGCTGTGGAACCATCTGCATCAAATAATGATGCAGCACCTCCGGCAAAATGGACGTTAGTATATATAGAATAGTACTAGTATGTAAGACTAAACACCTTCTCAATAGAACGAGTAACAATACAAGGAGAACAATCAGAGGATCAAAGTGAAAGCTTCAAATATTACCAAAGCATCAAGTTAGGAGCAAGATAAGTTTTATAGAAAATTTCAATTTTTTGGGTTGGGAGATCTTTAGTAACGATATTCCACTATGTATTTATCACAAAGTCCGATCACAGCCTGATCAGCTAAGCCATCTCACCAAGGATATCTAATCATAACCACCACCATGTGCGTAGCATGGCATCCGATCTCGACCCAATCGGCTAGACCGTCTCACCATAATACCGTGTGGATCGACATCAACTTTGCTGGCAATCATCTTATCCCAGTTAAGAGGAATAATCTCAACACATCAATCTTTTCCCATTTAAGGGGAATATCCTCATCACATTAGTACGGGGATTTATCCCTCAATCACTCCTACACTAGCGCATGTAGTTTCGGGGTTAGGTTATTTCAACCTACGCTTCCTCGGTGTTTAACGATAATCCCAAAATATTTATTATATAAGGGATTTTCAGCTCATTTCATAATCTTTTTCATACCGTTTTCTTTCATTGGCACTAGCAGCCACAAATAAAATATAACTCTTGGCACGTTATCCGTATTTCATATTTCATGTTCACCCCTTTCATTTTCAAACATCATCGTGGATTATCAACAACAATGAATTTCTAATCAAGAACTTTAAGTACCCATATGATCAATTAAGAGTCTTTAAGAACATTGAGACTTCTCATGCAATTTGGCATAATAACATTTATTTGTAACACGACTTGAAGTGATAACATTTCAATACACAATCCTTACTTCGAACACATTCTCAAAGGATTGCATAATATGATAAGAGCATTGGGAACACATTTTGAACATATATCTTTTGACTCAACATTTATTCGGGATAGTCAAATTTATAGTGAATAACTCGGAACATGAGAAATAAGAACATGGCCCATCATACTTGAGACTTATGAGAACATCGGGGGATTCCATTATAAGAGAGAATTTTAGCCAACATACCTTGCTTTGAGCTTTCCATAAATTGCTACAATGTTTCGGAAATAACTAGCAACTTCAATCTATTTAGAAACATAACAAATATGAACCATAATTAGGAAGATATCCAGGGGTTCAACTCATATAAGCATTTTATCAAGAACTTGGTGTGCATTGGGATTTCAAGGTTATCCTATGATGGATTCTTTCATATCACAACCCAATATTTACCCATTTGAGCTCAACAACCTACCCGCAAACCTTAATAGTACATGCATGCACAAATAACAATCTAATACCCAAGAATCACACTCCCTATTACCCATCTTCTACCCCAAATTCGAAATGGAAAGCTAGGGCTAGAACCTTACCTCTTTACAAGACAACTAGCGCGGTTTCCTTGTGGATTTTCGAAGATTCGAGTAAGGATTGATGAACAAATATCTTAGGGATTCCTTCTCTTACTCTAGAGCACTTTCATCTTCTCTAAAATAGCAGTTTGAACCTTCTAAAATAACCCCCAAAGTCTATATATAAAAATGGGATTGGGTGAAATTTTGCTAAAATTAAACTTACGAAGCCAGGTTTACGGTCGCAGACTGGACCGCAAAACTATTATGTAGCCCACAAAACAAGTCCCAAAAATTGAGTAGGTCCTGATAGGTTTGCGGCCGTTGTGTGGCCCACAGAACGGTTATGCGGTCGCATAACGCGCTCCGAAATTGCCCTCCGGAAATCTTCGCGTTGGTTTTGCGATGGATCGTGTGTCTCACAAAATGATTATGCGGCCGTATACTCGACCGCAAAATGATCTTCAAAAATTTGCTCAAGTTCTATTGCACTCTGCGACTGATCTGCGGTCCGCGATGAGGTTCTGCGGTCGCATAATGTTCGTTTAACTCCCCGACAGAATGTACAACACAAAAAGTACGTACAATACTCAAACACATTAGCCTACCTCGGCACCACGAAACCCCGGGTACTAGTAAAAGTTTATGGGGCCTTACATTCATCCCCTGTAGCAACGGAAGATTGTCATTGATAAGTCTGAACCATCACCGTAGGTCTCAACTGCAGTGTGATTATTGGAGTCCTTTGACGTGGGATCCTTGTGGCCTCTGCATTTCCTATTGTGATAATCATTCCTTTCAAATCATATTCTTCATCCTATGTGATCATGTTGACCCCCTGGTATCATTGATTTTGCAGCAGATTGCAATTCATATTAAGTGGAGCCGGAGTGCACTGAATATCTCCGCTCTTGATCAGTGATTCAATTGCATTTTTTTTAGCTTAAAGAAATCTTCATATCATGCCCAGACACGTATTAATGGTACATGTACCTTTTAGTTGCATCAAAATACTTAGAGGGATACTCATGAACCCTTCCTTCCACTGGATATATCAATCCTGCTCTTCTCAATCTTTCGAACAATTGGGACAGAGGCTCAGCAATCGAGGTATAAGTTTGGGGACCCCTCTCTTCAAAATTGGGATGAGGGCATGGTGCATAAGTGAGTCAGTTTTGATGGGTAATGATTTGGACATGAGCATATGGTCGTTGTGGGTTTGGGTTATTGTGGGCTGGAGGAGGGTTATATTGAGGTTGATGGTGGTAATATGGCTGGGTGTTATAGACTGGAGCGTAAGCGGGTGGTTATGAATGATTGCTTGGGGAATAGGAAGTGTTTCCACAATGTAGGTTGCGTTGATAGTAAGGGACGACTGCTGAGACTTCTTCTTTTTTCTTCTTTTCGCTACCGATTGACCTTTATTGGATTGCCTTGTTGGTCGCTTCCAGTGCAGCCATAGATTGTACTTTGCCAGATTTTATACCCTCTTCTAAGAAATCTCCCATCTTGACCAGTTCGGGGAATTTCTCTCCCATTATTCCCATTATTTGTTCAAAGTATATCCCTTCCTGGGCCCTGATGAAATACGTGGTTAATTCACTATCATGCCACAGAGTTTGTGCCCTGGCGGCTTCTGACCTCTACCAACATGCATATTCTTAGAATGACTCGGATGGCTTTTTCTATAGGTTTACCAGTGTGAACCTATCGGGAGTGATCTCTGTGTTGAATCGAAAGCAATTCCTGAAATCTTCTGCCATATCTTGCCATATTCTCCAGTTTCATGGATCTTGTCGAGTATACCAGGTAAGTGCTTCTCCCGTCAGGCTCATTATGAACAACTTCATTCTTAGCTTGTCGTTCCTTCCCACTCCGACTAAGTTGTCACAATATTCCCTCAAATGTGTGTGGGGATCACCCGTCCTGTCAAAAATATCAAACTGTGAAGGCTTATACCCTACTAGCATATCCACATCCGGATGGATAAATAGTTCATCATAGTCCAAACTTTCACTTCTCCGAGTGACTTGAAGGTTCTTCATTTATTTTCTCAAGATTTGTAGCTGCTCCTACACTGACTCCTCTTCCTTACGCCTAGCTTCCCTCTCCATCTAAGTGTATTGGTTAATCTCATAAGGCACCCTCACCGTGACATGCGCTGTAAAGGTAGGTTCAGAAACGACATATACAGGAGGAACATATTGCTCATGGAGGTGGTATGCTCCACGACTATGTGCTGATTCGGGTGGGTGGTAAAATTGACTCCGTCATGATGAGGGGTGTGAGTTGCGTTAGTGGTAATAGGCGGGTTTTGTGGTGTTTGAGCGTACCAAGGTATGTAGGGAGTGTGGATATGGGGATTTGGTGGGTTTGCGAGAGTTACTGGAGGTATAACTTGAGTGGTGGGGAGGGTGTTGTTGGTTTGGCGTGATGTGAAGGAAAGTGGTCGGGGATTGAATCCAAAGAAAGAAAGCGAGGTGGTTGAGGGAGCGTTGTCACGGCCAGATATGCTAGTTCCCTGATATGTTGTACTTTCTCCCTTAAAGACTCCATCTCCGGGGCCATCCTGGCCACGTGTTCATCATTCTTTGTATCGTCCTTCTCTCCCGATCGCCCAAGCTATCGGCTATGACCAGAGCATGTTGTGTCTGGTTTTCTGTAGCAGACATCGTTCCTTTTGATCTTAGATTGTACGGTGGTTCCGCCAATTTCGGGTCGATACAAACCAACTTTCTTTTGGGGAGTAATAATAAAGTAAGAAACAAAAAAGAGAGAAGAAGAAAAAGAAACAGAAGTTAGTTTCTTCATTTATACAAGAAGAAAATCACATAGAGCAATCAATTCACGTATTCAGGCAAGCGCATTTTCCTAGAATTCGTGGTACCTCTCGTTGCTGGAGGTAGGCCTAAATTGCGAACGTTTGAAAAATAATTAGACATGACACATTTAGATCCGAAGCAAGTTTTGGTTTCATTGATAATGTTTGGACTGAGATAAATGGGAACATAGGTTACATCACTATTCTGATATTCATAGAACTACATGGGCTTAAACAACTCGCCCTTTGGGAAAATAAGAAAATTGGGGATAAGGGTACAAAGTGGAAAAGAAGGGAAAATCAACCAACTTCTAGTAACCATCCCCAGAATCATTCCCCATCTCCCCTTCTTCTTCTGGCTCTTCCTACGGATCTTTTTCAAACTCCTATTCATCATCGTTGAACTCAGACTCCTCTCCTAGATCTCCCTCTGGCTCTATCTCAAATTCTATCTGGATGCATTCCACTACTCGGTCATCGTCTTCAGTAGGTGGCAACATGTGATCTATGGATCTTAGAACACTTGACGGTGTATTGAGGTAGTCACAATGTAATATGGCAGGATCTCATGGTAGATTTGTAAAGCAGCCATTACGTCCTCCAGTCAGGCTATACCCTCTCTTATTGGTCAGGCTAGCTCGTCTTCCTCATTGATCTAGACATATTACTCCGGAATGCACTACGAATTTTGACCCATCCGCATTGTGAATAGATCGTTCCACTCTTTTTGGAGCCTTCTTATCATAAGGATTGGAATGTCTGTTGTTCTTGTCCGCATATAGAATTATCCTCGTCCATAGAGGCACATCCTGGATCATCCCAAACTATTTGAACCCGCAAGGGTGAGTATGGTTGGATGCCCTCGAGTCTGATCAGCTCAATGAAGTATTTTTGAGGAGTCCTTAAGATTGCCCTCCTACCTAACCATGACAGCTTCCAATTGGCCCATTCCCCACTTAGATTAGTCAGCATTTCCCTCCACTCTTCTTGTCCATGTGGGGAGACTCAATGTCTTCTCCTTTCGTTGTGGCTGCGGATCATACTGCTGACTCCCACAAAGTAGTCAATGGGGGCCTCTCGCTGGAAAAAATGATTTGTGGCCCAGATTTGAAGTAGTAAGTTGCATCCCTTAAAGAAATCATACCCACGTGCACATGCAAACAAAGCCCTCAAAATCTCAGCAAGAACCATCGGCTCCGGAGTAGCTTGAAGGTTTCCACAGAAGGTCGCCAATACCATGGGTACTAAGTTGATGCTGATCTGACCCCTTCTCTGCGGGAAGACCAACAATCCCAACAGTGCCAATGAGAAAGTGATAGGCCTGAGACTCTCCCATGTTGCTAGATGACATTGAAATTCTCCCGAATACCACTCATAGCATTCACGATGTCTGAACCTATTGTAACTGGGCATAGTGACTGTTAGTATTGGTTTCCTCCCTATGAATTGCAGATCCGTGAAACTAGTAACTTCTTCCAATGTCATTACGAACTCACAATCAAGAAACTTGAGGACAACCTTAGCCGAATCGCAGAACTCTATCAGTAGGTGAGTGAGCATTATGTCCACTCGAATGTTTAGTAAAGCGGACAATGCCCCTCAGGTGTGTCCGAATCTCATCACCGTATTTTTGGCGGATGTTCTTCCACCACTGCTTCAACTTGTGTGGCGGTCCCATAACTATGATGATCTTGGGGATGTTTTGGTTGATTTCCATCTCTGAATTAGGTAAACAAATGTTTTGGTAAGTGTTTTCTTCGAAACATTAGATGTCTTGTCAGGTTTGTTCGTCTTTCCACTTAAGTCATTTCGTTGGGTGCATGACTCGTTGACATTAGGGTGGTTTTCCTAATTGTGTGTCGATGCCAAGGACCGACTCACCTAAGGTTTATGCAATATGACCTATTTTTGCTAGAGTAGAGTGTTTCCTACTTTCTAGTTAGACTAAAGACTGCAAGAAGTTATGTCAGTTGACCTGACAAAGCCATTCTCTGAAACTAGAGAGTTTTGAAAAGAATGTTCGGAGGGGTGTAAAAGACAACCCTCACATTCCAGTGTGTGATAGCGTACGGCCAAGACTCGATATGAAGAAATGCAATGATAGTATATGTAAAGCAGTAACATATAAGGGTGTAGCAATAATAAGCATAAAGAGCAAATAAAGCAGGTAAGCATGTAATTGCAAATTTAAATACAATTAAAGCAATGTACAAACAAACCTAAGTGCCAAATTCAGTCTGAGTCTGCTAAGGTCAGAACCTAAGTGTGAAGTACCCAGCAGAGTCGCCGTGTTGTTGCACCCTATTTTGCACTAGTCTAAACAAGATTCAACTTGAGGTTTCTTCGTTGTTGATAAAAGAGAGACGCCACCTAATATTTAAAAGTATATTAGGGTATCTATTTAATTACCAAATGTGAGATGCCACCTAATGTTTTTATGAAACATGTGTAAAAGAGAAGCTAAATTAAAGCATTTTGTTTCGAAAAACATGGAAGTTCATATTACTCCAATGAGGTGAAAATGAACCGAAGAAATACCTTGGTTTTAAATAGCTTACTTGAAGAAAACTATTTGAAAGTCTTTGTTTCAGAGCAACAACACATTTATTTTAGAGAGGAGTCGATTTCCCTTTTTAGGAAAGTTAAACTCGTGATTCAATTCTGGTGTTTCCCTTTGAAAGAGGGACTTCTACCTTTGCTAAGCCTTTGGACTTCAAAAAAATGAAAAACTTAGCAAGGCATACACAATTAATAATAGCTCATGACTAGTGGATGTACGATTAACTACTAAGTAATGCTTCTTTTAGTCCTAGGTTCTTTAAGGCTTGCCTAATTCACTTTTATATGGATTAAAAGATAAAGCAAAGCATTAAATCCAATATATACTTGTCAAATACATATGAGATAAAAACAACAAAAACACAGTGAAGGATAACGGCATAGTGCACCTGTACAATAACGAAAGCAGTAAATAAACAAGCGAAGGGAAGAGATATGACTCTGGTGTTTGGGCCTCAAAGAGGCAGGCCCAGCAATAACAGGGACGGGCAACAACTGACTCTGAACCTTTTGAGATATAGTAGGGCTGGACTTGGGCCTGAGTTCTTAAAGAACTCAACAGGCCCAAATCATTGTACATGTTCAAAAAGGAGAGAGATGGTCATTAGAAAAACAGTACTATGCATACCCATATATGAAATTTGCAAATAAAGAATAAAGGAAAAGATCACTGTCAGTATTTAAATGATCCACAGTGAACACCTTCCATTGTCATTAAACACCAAACCCAAAGAGAATAACAAGTGTCAAGGAACCTAGGGCTAAGGAGATAATTCTACTCAAGGTCGATGCCCCCTTTGAATCCCCTGACAATTCAATGTTCCCAAGGGTCTCAAGGCCACGGTCAATGCTTGTACCGGGGAGAGCAGCCCAACCTAAAGTTAAACTCTACTCCCAAATACCCCTTACTACTAACAACTCATTCTTCCCTATAGGTTTGAATGCCAATGAGGCTCTTTCAATGCAAACCAACTACTATGACATCCCTTACCATAGAAGCATACTCTTTCTAAACAGAATAACATATGAATTACATAGAAACAATTTGTTCTTCATGACCATACTTCCAGTATTAAGTGAATGAAGCACATACTGAACTAGTTTAAAAGTCAAGTTTCTAAGCATATATGGTTTTCGGATGAAGCCATTAAAAGACAAAGGGTGGAGGTGTACTAATCTCCTTTTCAGCAGCAAACCAAAAAAAGACTCTTTTCTAGCCACATAGAATCAAGAACTAACCCCGACCAATGTAAGACTCAGAATCAGAAAGAAATTAGAAGCTAGTTAAGACCCTAGCTAGATTTTTACTACCAAAGACTAAAATTGATATTTTGTTAAGTGATTTCGTGATTTCATTTGTTGTATCTTTTATATATGTTAAGTCTATTAGGTGAGAACATTAAAAGCCCCTATTTATAGTGACTGTGAAGCATTAGGGTTCCAGATTAAAATTGATAATGGAGAATGACGGAGGAATGGTGATGTAAGCATAAACGAGTGAATATCTTAGAGAGACAGAGGGAAATAAGTGAGGCTTTTACCTGGGTACGGGAGATAGACTATTGAAGCAGGAGACACCATCGGTCAGAATCTTAATACCCAGAGGTCATTGTATTTGACTTCTGGATATCGAATATCAATGATGAAGCCATCTAGCGTTCTCATGCTCGCTTCAATTTGAAAGAATGAAAGAAGAAGTCAGACGAGTTAAACTTTCATGTTTTAGTCTGTGACTCTTCGATTAGGGCTTTTGAAATCAAATGGTGAAAATGGAAAAAGCAACGAAATCTGAAGTACAGAAGCAAAACGGATAACCATGCATGCCATGGATTTGAAAGATCAAAGGAGATTTGAGATTTGGGGCTAGGGTTCGGATTTGGGGGATTTCAAACTTGATCGATGAAAGAGGAAATATTCAGCAAGAATCACGGATATGGGAGACAACGAGGATGAATCTCTGGATAAATGCATGACCTTTCACGAATTTGTGCAAGGTCTTTTGATTGATTTGGGCTATGAGGTTGAGAGAAGTGAGAGAGAAAGAGGAAAGAAGTGTAGCTGGGGTAGGGGAAATGATTTTTAGGGTTTGGGTATTGGGGTTGGTCTCTGAGGTTAAATATGGGACATAGGATCTGGGCCGTTCATTATCTAGATCAACAACCATGGTAATTCATGGATTAAAAGATTTTAAAGAGAAAATGTGAGGGTCGTTCGATCTCCTGGTTTTGACGGTTGAGATTAGATCCGATGGGGCATTCAAGATTAAAGGACAAACGGAGACAAAATGAGGGCCGTTGATCTGTATGATGGACGACCCAGATTGATTGTATTTCTTTTGTGAGTGATAGAGATGGGTGATGTGGTGCGATGTCATTGGACAAGAAGATGAGACGAGGATTGCCATGGTGGAGAGAAGGGAATTGGATCTGGGTTAGATTTGGCTTGGGCTTGCGTATTGGGCTGGAATTGATTTAATAAGTAGCCATTTTGTATTTAATTAAGGAATTGCAACAGTAGCGTTTTAGTTTTTAACCCCTTTAAAATTAATTTTATTACACTTAATAAATTTCCAATAAAATGCAGTGAAATTATAATTATCAAATACACTATTAATTTTCTAAATTACAACATTACTTTTGAATTATAGTAATCTAATTAATCCAAATTTGAGAAGTAATTCGTAAATTAATTATTAAACCACTATGGTGTATTTCAAAAATATTTTAATAGTAAGATATTTGTAATTACATAATACTAATGCTAGGTTATTAATTTCAAAGCTAATATTTAATTAATTTGTAAAAATAGGTAATTACTGATAGAAAATACTTTTAAGACATTCATTGTAAATATTTAAGTATAAATAAATTAATTTTAAAAGGGGAGTTCAAAATTGGCCGTTAACAATGGTAGAATGAGTGATGTGTCGTGCGAAGGTGATTGTTATTGGGGGCACGAGGTGCAGTACGTGTAATATTTGGAATTGTGGCTCATGATTTGTGTTTATGAGGTGTGGTCCTGGGGGTAATTCTTGTTGTATGTCATGTGTTGGGAACTATTGATCATTTGAATTATCAGTTGTTTCCTTAATTGAGTTCATCCATATTTCATATATGTTCTGAATATGTTGCTGCTTCACTACCCGTTTACTTCTTGTATCCAATTGTGTTTCTACTATTCCTTTGTTGGTTTTATATTAATAATATCTGCGTTATCAGCTTTACATTGATATTCTTTTTATTACTAGCTTTATTTTAATATCATGCACAAGTTTTATGTCTAGTGAGTGTCTCGACTTACCTCGTCACTACCCACTGAGGTTAGTCTTGATACTTACTTTGTACCACCGTGGTGTACTCATGCTACACTTCGGCACATTTTGTGCAGATCCTGGTACTTCTGATCGTGTTGGTTTTGAGAGTTGTGTCTACGCGACTGGAGACTTCAAGGTATACTTGCTTTATGTTCGCAGGCCTTGTAGTCACCTTCGGATATTATCTTTACTACTGTTTAGCTTCGTTTCAAAACAATATTGTATATAGAAATTCTAGTGTAAGTCAGTAGAGCTTCTTCCTCTGTACAACCGGTTCTGGGGATTATATAACATTTGTTCAGTTTTAGTTACGTTATCCCATTTGTCAGTTTAAGGTTTATATAGTTAAGATGATTATCTCTGTTATATCTCCTCATGTGCTAGGCTTACCTAGTCTTAGAGACTAGGTGCCAGCACGATTTCAAATATGGGATATTGGGTCGTGACACCATTACATAGGTATTTAATTTCTATCATATGACACTCACTTTAAATCACTCTTCTTTCGAACTAGTTTCACATTCTTTTCATATATCACATTAATTATTATTTACTTAATCCCTTATTTATTTTATTAATTCCACCGAAACCATTTTTTGTGGATCTGGAGGGATGCCTAACACCTTTCCCTTGAGATAACTTGAACCCTTACCTAGAATCTCAACGGTTTCACAAACATAATTAAAGTGTACATTACATAGCGTAGTATAGGTGTCTCAGTATACCTTAAATATTAGGTGCAACTTTAAACGCTAAATAACCTTGTAGAGTACTATATGCTGTATGTTGTTGTTACTTGTGCAAAATGGGGTGCAACACCAATAACCTCTCGAAGATAAGTACAAACGTCTCTGTATAGGCATGCTCATGACTTGTGAGACATGTGTGAACCTAGTGCTCTGATACCAACTTGTCACGAACCAATCACTCACTAAAGCCGTGATGGCGCCTAACACTGCTTGTTAGGCAAGCCAACAACAAATTTGCTGAAATAAACTTCAATAATGATAGGAAATAGCCCCAAAAGCAAACTAATCATGAATAATTAAAGTCAACGACAACAATACTACTAAAACCATCCCATGATTTGGTGGCATCGAGTACATGAGCTTTATATAATAAGTAAAGACAAGGTCCAAATCGAATACAATATTGTTCGGAAGACTAAACAATGTTAACATGAAATAAGGAAAGGAACTTCAAGGCCTTCGAACGGGACAATGGTGCTACATCGAGATCTCCAACTAATTAGGGTCCGGCTCATGGGCAACTACCATGACATCTGAATCTGCACACGAAGTGCAAAGTAAATTACGAGTAAACCCAACTCCACGTACTCCATAATTAGCAAGCCTAACCTCAAGCTAAAAGTAATGACGAGTTTGGCTAGGTCCAATGCTCACTTTCCACGGCCAATAATTGCAATAACTGCAAAATAATAGCATATGAAGGAAAATTGCTCAAATAATAATAGGCTCAGCTTAATACAATAGAAGGATAAATAGACATGTTTTTCTAGTATAACATTCAAGGCATCAACATCCACCGAATCCACATAGGCATATATTGAACTAGATAAAACTGTAATATCAAGCTCTAAACATCAAGTAGAGTCATCAATTACCAATTAGCATGAGGGATAATACAACTCTATGCCTACATGTTAATTATACATGCCTAAAAAACAAAATATCAAAATTTAAATATCAAATGTACATAATCTCGGCACATTTATAGTGTCTGGCACGAAGTACCCCATTATCATATTCTATGCACGTTCAAGGTGCCTCCCTTAAAGCCCATGGATAATCACACACACACACACACACATACATATACACTTTTAGCATTATACAGGTGCCTGACACAAGTCCCTCACCAAGCACATATATATGACTCTGATCATGTGCCCACGGTTAATACCTGACTCCAGAGGGGCGGGTCCTTGCCTGCGCGCTAATCAGATCTAAGTCAACGATTAATATTACTTAGCCCGATATGAGGCCTGGCGTATGCGTCACCTCAAAATCAATACTAGTCAGCCCAACATGGGGCCTGACGCACGCATCACCTCATTATCAATATCAAATCGTCTCTAAGGCACAAGATCAGTCATCAATCCGCTGAAGTATCCATTTGCCAACATCTCACAGAAACATAGTTCAATATACCACTTGGATTATTCAAACGTGCTACAATTCAGCTCAAACTCGTGTCATATACAAGGACACCGACAACATGTGAGATAACATATCAAAAGTGCACAGAGACGGAGATATCACATGTGGATATAGTATCGTGATTGAAAAGTACGACTACGACTAAGCCAAATAGTTAAACATAGCAAAAATAGCCCTATCATGCCTCAGCGATTAAGCAAATAGCCTAGACATGATTTCTAGCATGAATGATAATTAAAGTCAATGACAACAATATTACTAAAACCATCCCATGATCTGGTGTCATTGACTACATGAGCTTTATATAGTAATTAAAGACAAGGTCTAAATCGAATACAATACTGTTTGGAAGACTAAACAATGTTAACATAAAATAAGGAAAGGAACTTCAAGTCCTTCGGACGGGACAACGGTGCTACCTCGAGATCTCCAACAAATTTGGGTCTGGCTCATGGGCAACTGCCATGATCAGCAACATCTGGATCTGCACACGAAGTGCAAAGTATAGTATGAGTAAAACCGACCCCACGTAATATATAAATAGCAAGCCTAACCTCGTGCTGAAGGCAATTACGAGTTTGGCTAGGTCCAATGTTCACTTTCCACGGCAAAGTATAGTATGATTAAAACCGACCCCACGTACTCCATAAATAGGAAACCTAACCTCGACTGAAAGCAATTACGAGTTTGGCTAGGTCTATGACTGCATGTTAGTTATACATGCCTAAAAAACAAAGTATCAAAATTTAAATATCAAGTGTACATAATCTCAACACATTCATAATGTCTGGCACAAATTACCCCTTAATCATATTCTATGCACGTTCACGGTGCCTGCCTTAAAGCCCATGGACCCTCTCACACACACATATACACTTTTAGCACTATATATGTGCCTGACACAAGTCCCTCGCCAAGCACATATATATGAATCTAATCATCTACCCACGGTTAATACCTGACTCCATAGGGGCGGGTCCTTGCCTGCGCGCGAATCATATATAAGTCAACGATTAATATTACTTAGCCCGATATGGGGCCTGGCGCATGCGTCACCTCAAAATCAATACTAGTCGGCCCAACATGGGGCCTGACGCACGCAACACCTCGTTATCAATATCAGATCGTCTCTAAAGCCCAATACCAGTCATCAATCTGCTGAACTCTCCATATGCCAACAACTCACAGAAGCATAGTTCAATATACCATATGGATTATACCAAGGTACTACAATTCAGCTCAAATTCTTATCACGTACAAGGACACCAGCAACATATGAGATGAAATATCAAAAGTGCACAGAGATAGAGATATAACACGCGAATATAGTATCATGATTGGAAAGTATGACTACGGCTAAGCCAAATAGTTAAACATAGCAAAAGTAGCCCTATCATGCCTCAACGAGTGAGCAAATAGCCTAGACATGATATCTAGCATAAATGATAATTAAAGTCAATGACAACAATACTACTAAAACCATCTCATGATCTAGTGTCATCGAGTACATGAGCTTTATATAATAAGTAAACACAAGGTCTAAATCGAATACAATTCGGGTCCGGCTCGAGATCTCCAACTAATTCGGGTCCGGCTCATGGGCAACTACCACGATTAGTGATATTTGGATCTGCACACGAAGTGCAAACTATTTTATGAGTAAAACCGACCCCACATACTCCTTAAATAGCAAGCCTAACCTCAGGCTGAAAGCAATGACGAGTTTGGCTAGGTCTAATGTTCACTTTCCACGACCAACATTTGCAATAACTGCAAAATAATAGCATATGGAGGAAAACAGCTCAAATAATAATAGGCTCAGCTTAACACAATAGAAGGAGAAATAGACATGCTTTTCAGGTATAACATTCAAGGCATCAACTTCCACCGAATCCACATAGACATGTATTGAACTAGATAAAACTGTAATATCAAGTTCTAAACATCAAGTAGAGTCATCAATTACCAATTAGCATGAGGGATAATACAACTCTATGCTTGCATGTTAGTTATATATGCCTAAAAGACAAAGTATCAAAATTTAAATATTAAGTGTACATAATCTCAGAACATTCATAGTGGCTGGCATAAATTAACCCTTAATCATATTCTATGCACATTCACGGCGCCTGCCTTAAAGCCCATGGACCCTCACACACACACACATATAAACTTTTAGCATTATACAGGTGCCTGACACAAGTCCCTCATCAAGCACATATAGATGACTCTGATCATGTGCCCACGGTTAATACCCGACTCCAGAGGGGCAGGTCCTTGCCTGCGCGCTAATCAGATCTAAGTAACTGATTAATATTACTTAGCCCGATATGGGGCCTGGCGCATGTGTCACCTCAAAATCAATACTAATCAGCCCAACATTGTAAGGCCCCGTAAAATTTTCCTAAAAACCCGGGTTGAAATGTACTTCGGATGTTAGATGCAGAGACTTAGAATTCAAATAAGATGATTGGATATTCTTGAAGGTTTCCCCCATGAAGGGTATTATGTGGTTTGGGAAAAAGGGAAAATTGAGTTCGATGTATGTTGGGCCATACAATATCATCCATAGGATCGGTGAGGTGGCGTACAAGCTTGAGCTACCACCCGAGATGTCATTAGTCCACCCGGTATTCCATGTGTCTATGTTGAAGAAGGTAGTTGGAGATCCGTCAGCTATTGTGCCAGTTAAGACCATTGATGTTAATGAAGAATTGCCATATGAAGAGATTCTAGTTGCCATTCTTGATAAACAAGTTCGAACGTTGAGGAATAAAGAAATTGCCTCCGTGAAAGTGTTATGGCAAAACCAGCAGGTTGAAGAGGCCATGTGAGAGGCCGAGGAAGAAATGAAGAAGAAGTATCCTTACATATTTGAATAGATGTGTAATCCTTTCTTTTTATGAGCTTGTCTCCTATGAATTTTGTATGAGATGAAATATCAAAAGTGCACAGAGACAGAGATATAACACGTGAATATAGTATCATGATTGAAAAGTATGACTACTACTAAGACAAATAGTTAAACATAGCAAAAATAGCCCTATCATGCCTCAACGAGTAAGCAAATAGCCTAGACATGATTTCTAGCATGTATGATAATTAAATTCAATGACAACAATACTACTAAAACCATCACATGATCAGGTGTCATCGAGTACATGAGCTTTATATAATAAGTAAAGACAAGGTCTAAATAGAATACAATAATGTTCGGAAGACTAAACAATGTTAACATGAAATAAAAAAAGGAACTTCAAGGCCTACGGACGGGACAACGGTGCTACCTCGAGATCTCCAACTAATTCGGGTCAAAACCGACCCCACGCACTCCTTAAAAAGCAAGCCTAACCTCAGGCTGAAAGCATTGACGAGTTTGGCTAGGTCTAATGCTCACTTTCCACGACCAACAATTGCAATAACTGCAAAATAATAGCATATGGAGGAAAACAGCTCAAATAATATAGGCTCTGCTTAACACAATAGAAGGAGAAATAGACATGCTTTTCTGGTATAACATTCAAGGCATCAACTTCCACTGAATCTACATAGACATGTATCGAACTAGATAAAACTGTAATATCAAGTTCTAAACATCAAGTACAGTCATCAATTACCAATTAGCATGAGGGATAATACAACTCTATGCCTGCATGTTAGTTATGCATGCCTAAAAAACAAAGTATCAAAATTTAAATATCAAGTGTACATAATCTCAGAACATTCATAGTGGCTGGCACGAATTAACCCATAATCATATTCTATGCACATTCACGGCGCCTACCTTAAAGCCCATGGACCCTCACACACACACATCTAAACTTTTAGCATTATACAGGTTCCTGACACAAGTCCCTCACTAAGCACATATATATAACTCTGATCATATGCCCACTGTTAATACCTGACTCCAGAGAGGCGGGTCCTTGCCTGTGCGCTAATCATATCTAAGTAACCGATTAATATTACTTAGCCCGATATAGGGCCTGACGCATGTGTCACCTCAAAATGAATACTAGTCAGCCCAACATTGTAAGGCCCCATAAACTTTGCCTAAAAACCCGGGTTAAAATTTGCTCAAAGTCATCAAAAATCCTATTCGGATGTTCGATGCAGAGACTTAGAATTCAAATAAGATGATTGGATATTCTTGAAGGTTCCCCCGTGAAGGGTATTATGCAGTCTGGGAAAAGGGGAAAATTGAGTCCGAGGTATGTCGAGTCATACATAATCATCTAGAGGATCGGTGATGTGGCGTACAAGCTTGAGCTACCACCCGAGATGTCATTAGTGCACCCGATATTCCATGTGTCTATGTTGAAGAAGGTAGTTGGAGATCCATCAGCTATTGTGCCGGTTGAGACCATTGAGGTTAATGAAGAATTGCCATATGAAGAGATTCCAGTTGCCATTCTTGATAGACAAGTCCGAAAGTTGAGGAATAAATAAATTTCCTCCGTGAAAGGGTTATGGTGAAACCAGCAGCTTGAAGAGGCCATGTGGGAGGCCAAGGAAGAAATGAAGAAGAAGCACCCTTACTTTATTTGAATAGCTGTGCAATCCTTTCTTTTTATGAACCTGTCGCCTATGAAGTTTGTATCACTTGTTCAGTTAATGTAAAGGTGTTCCTTTTGATTATATGTTGTTTACACGAGGCCACGGTTGGTACTGTTATGAGTTTGTTATGTCGTTGAGTTGTGCATATATTTGTAAGATGTGTTTCTGGGGCTCTCTGACAGTTGGATAAGGCCTAGTTACAAAGGAAATTCTGGCGAAAGTTTTTGAGATTTGGGGAGTTAGTTAAATTTGGGGTTGTTGGTGTAGGGTATGAAAACCTGATTTGCATAAGGTGTTAATAGCATAACCTCATCCTCATTCGAGGACGAATGATCTTAAGTGGGGTAGGCCGTAAGGCCCCAAAAACTTTTTCCGAAAAACCTGGGTTCCATGATGCCAAAGTAGGCGTAGAGGTTAATAATAGTAGAAGGAAAATGTTGGATTGAACTGTGTGCTAGGAGTTCAGACTTTTTGGATTGAACAGTGTACTGGGAGTTGAAGGAAAATATTGGGCAGAAGTACGCATTTCTGCGGTCCATTCTGCTGCCGCAGAACCACTCTGCGGACCGCAGACTGGTCGCAGAGTGGTGCAGATTTCTGGGGCATTTTTGATGTCCAATTTCGCAGCCACTATGCGACCGCATAACCATTTCGCGGTCCGCATTCTTGGCGCATATCCCGCCTTGGGATTTTTCGGAGGGAGGTTCTGCGGTGCACTATGCGACTGCAGAACTATTCTGCGGTGCATTATGTGACCGCAGAACCATTTTGCGGTGCATTATGTGACCGCATAACAGGACTGCGGGCTTCATAGTGACCGCAAACCAGATCAGTTATTTTTACGGTTCTGGCCCCCCATTTTCTCGGTCATTTTGCGGACCGCATAACCTTTATGCAGTCGCATATGCGACCACAAAACCAGCTCCGGAGCTTCATTCTTGGAGTTTTTGAACTCGACCAAATCCCATTAAAACACACCCCATAGACTAGTTTGAGCACATTTCTGATAATGTAGAGTGAGAGGGATAGTTCTTAGAGTGGGGGAGCAATATTTAACCGTTATCCATCAATTCTTGCTCAATCATTCAGGATTAACAAAGGGAGTCTTCACCCTAAAGGTAAAATTTATGTCCTAACTCTCAATTTCGAATTGTTGCAAAAATGGTGTGATTAGAGAGGAAATTATTAGGTGTTGGGGTTGTTGTCTTGCATGCATGTATCCTTGAAGTATGTGGGAAGGTTGTGAGCTAAAAATAGTAGAGAGTGGGTTGGAAAATGATGGAAGCTTCCACAAGAAGGGGCTTAGAGCATTGATGCACACCTAGTGCTTGATAATATGCTCCAATGAGCTAAAACCATGATCATCTTCCTAATTTTGGTCCAACTTGTTATATTTATAAAATAGATTGAAGTTGCTAAGATTTTCGGGCCATTTTAGATTTTGAGAAGCTCAATTGAGGAATGTTGGCTAAAACCGTTTTTTCTTAGAATCGAACCCCACAGTGTTCATGTAATTGGAGTGAGCCCTTGATCATTATAGAATTGGAAATTTCTATGTCTTTTTGTTGAAGGATGTAAGTTCAATCTTTATTCTAAATGGTTCATTATGTTATCTTGTTATGTGAGTATGTATTCAAAATGTGGAATATGTGTTAGCAAAGTTAAGACTTCATGTCAAGATATACATCCTTAGTGACCCATCTTTCCTCCTCACAAAGAGAACCGGTGCGCCCCATGGTGACACAGTCGGTCGGATGAAACCCTTCTCTAACAAATCCTTCAATTGTTCCTTTAGCTCCATTAATTCTGTTGGTGCCATCCTGTAGGGNGCGGTCCGCATTCTTGGCGCATATCCCGCCTTGGGATTTTTCGGAGGGAGGTTCTGCGGTGCACTATGCGACTGCAGAACTATTCTGCGGTGCATTATGTGACCGCAGAACCATTTTGCGGTGCATTATGTGACCGCATAACAGGACTGCGGGCTTCATAGTGACCGCAAACCAGATCAGTTATTTTTACGGTTCTGGCCCCCCATTTTCTCGGTCATTTTGCGGACCGCATAACCTTTATGCAGTCGCATATGCGACCACAAAACCAGCTCCGGAGCTTCATTCTTGGAGTTTTTGAACTCGACCAAATCCCATTAAAACACACCCCATAGACTAGTTTGAGCACATTTCTGATAATGTAGAGTGAGAGGGATAGTTCTTAGAGTGGGGGAGCAATATTTAACCGTTATCCATCAATTCTTGCTCAATCATTCAGGATTAACAAAGGGAGTCTTCACCCTAAAGGTAAAATTTATGTCCTAACTCTCAATTTCGAATTGTTGCAAAAATGGTGTGATTAGAGAGGAAATTATTAGGTGTTGGGGTTGTTGTCTTGCATGCATGTATCCTTGAAGTATGTGGGAAGGTTGTGAGCTAAAAATAGTAGAGAGTGGGTTGGAAAATGATGGAAGCTTCCACAAGAAGGGGCTTAGAGCATTGATGCACACCTAGTGCTTGATAATATGCTCCAATGAGCTAAAACCATGATCATCTTCCTAATTTTGGTCCAACTTGTTATATTTATAAAATAGATTGAAGTTGCTAAGATTTTCGGGCCATTTTAGATTTTGAGAAGCTCAATTGAGGAATGTTGGCTAAAACCGTTTTTTCTTAGAATCGAACCCCACAGTGTTCATGTAATTGGAGTGAGCCCTTGATCATTATAGAATTGGAAATTTCTATGTCTTTTTGTTGAAGGATGTAAGTTCAATCTTTATTCTAAATGGTTCATTATGTTATCTTGTTATGTGAGTATGTATTCAAAATGTGGAATATGTGTTAGCAAAGTTAAGACTTCATGTCAAGATCAAAATAAAGGTTGTTATGCCAAACTGTAAGACCAGCTTCTATGTGCCTAAGACTCCCAAATTGCTCATATATGAATTTAACGTCTTGAATGTGAAGCCTTATTGCCGTTGATAATAGTAATGTTGGAATGTGGAAAAGAAATTGAATTATGAAATACGGCCTAGCGCCAAGAATAACTTTGTAATTGGGGCCACTCGTGCCATTGTATTGAAAGTATGGAAAAAAATATGAATTAAGATGACTGATTGAATATGGGTGATGTCTCAAATGAGATGGCCTAGTTGATCGGGCCGAGATCGGACTCCGTGTCAGAACATGGTGGTATTGTGGATGAAATTGTTAAAATGGTTGATGTCTCAAATGAGATGGCCTAGCCGATCGGGCCGTGATCGGATGCAATGCCGCAAACATGGTGGCACTGTGCTGGAAATTATAATGAAATTGTGGTAATGTCTCAAATGATATGGCCTAGCCGATCGGGCCGAGATCGGACTCTGTGTAAGAATACAGAGGTATTGTGAATTGTGGAATATCGGTACTAAAGGTTACCCAACCTAACAATATGGAAATTGTCTTGAAAACGTATACGATCCTTAACTTGTTGTTTTACTATTAGTGGAAGCCCTTATTGAATTCTTGAGTGTACCCCTTGTATTATTATTCATTCTATTGAGTTGGTGTTTAGCTTTGCATATTAGTGCTATTCGACGGTACTAACATCCCTTTTGCCGGGGGCGCTGCATCTTTAAATGGATGCAGGTGGATACATAGCAAATAGCGCTGATCAACGATATTGTTGCATCCTCTTCTCAGCGGACTCGGTGAGCCCCATTTCAATCCGGTGTCATGTATTGTACCTTTTGTTTATATTATGTTCACTTTTCGAGGTATAGCCGGGGCCTTGTTGCCGGCACCATCTTTACTCTCTTTTGTATCTTTAGAGGCTCCGTAGACACTATGTGGGTTGTGCATGGGTGTTGGGAATGTTAAACAAGTATATGTTATGTTGATCACTTATTCCTCTCAGACTTTAAGAAATATGTATTTTGAGGCATAAAGGCACAATGACTAATGAAACGATTTAGGATTGTATGAATGAGATTCCTACTATGTAATTAATGAAATGACGTCTTTTCTTGATCATGGGTTAATTGGGTAGAAAGTATCTAATAGGCTTGCTCGGCCGGGTTTACTCGGTTGAGCACCGGTCGCGCCTCCCGAGGATGGGGCGTGACAAACTTGGTATCAGAACCTAAGGTTTTAAAGTGTCCTAGGATGTCTCGGAGTCGTGTCTAGTAGAGTCCTTCTTATCGGTGTGTTGTCGACCACATCTATAAGTTGGAGGCTACTTGGACATTTAGGAACAATACCCTTCTTTGATATTCTGGATC
>AWOL01S0137341.1:29064-66367 GCA_000715115.1 Nicotiana otophora
TGAACATCTGAGGGGTGAGGATAACCCCGCGACTGCCACACTACCTGATTCCACTACACCGGCCCAGGCCACACCAGTTCCTACACCTACTGAAGTTGCGACAGTTCATCCACCTGATATTCCGATTCAACCTCTAGCCCTAGTTTCCGGATCTGGTATTTTTGATGGGGATCTTAGGGGAGCTATTCAGATGCTGACTCAGATAGTGGATTCTCAGGACCAAAGGTCGAATGTTGCACCCACATCTTCTAGCCAACAAGGGGATTCTACTAGTTCCAGGGTGAAAATGTTTATGTAGTTGGATCCTACAGTGTTCACGGTTGCTAATCATGAGGAGGGTTCACAGGAGTTCATTGATGAGATGCATAAGACTCTCCTGTTTATGCACTCTACTGAGTTAGGGGAAGTGGAGTTGGCCGCCTACCGCATGACAAGAGTGGCCTATTTTTGATTTGATCTGTGGGAGGACTCTCGGGAGGAGGGGAGCCCTCTAGCGAGATGGAGTGAGTTTGATGATACCTTTATAGACCATTTCTTGCCTGCCGAGACTAGGGCAGCCCATGCCGCAGAGTTTGAGAATCTTAAGCAATGGAGTAGGAGTGTGTGAGAGTATCACATGGAGTTCGCACGCCTGTCAAAGTATGCTATTCACATGTTGCCTACTATGGAGGCTAGAGTGTGCCGGTTTGTGCAGGGCCTTATCCCCTTGGTTATCAATGAGGCCGCTACCGCTGCCTTGAATTCAAACATGAACTATGGGAAAATGGTAGCATTTTCTCAAGATATAGAGGACCGCATTTTGAAGAAGAGGAGAGAGCGAGAGGCTACTAGCAAGGCCCGGTCCGTGAGCAACTGTGGGGAGTCATTTGGTAGGGGGAGATCAACTTTCAGGGGAGGGTCATCAGGGCCAACCCAGTCTCATGCTCAGTCTTCAACTAATGCACCGCTAGTGGGGCACAATCAGTAGCAGGGGAGTCGCTTCAGGCCAAATCAGGGCAGCAAGAGACCCCACCATCAGGGCTGATCAGGAGGGAGATTCCCGCAGCAACGGAGGCCCCCATGCCCCAGGTGTGGGAGGATGCACTCGGGGATTTGCTACATGGACTGACCTATATGTTACAGGTGTGGATTAAGGGGTCATATTTATAGGGAGTGTCGTTCCTCCCGCCAGGGTGCGGGTAGGGGCACAGCACAACCATCCAGTTTTACAGCTGCCACATCTTCAGCTTCCCCTCCAGCTCGAGGCCCTCCGGCACCAGCAGGGCATAGTGCAGCTAGGGGTGGTGCGCAGAGTCCTCCATGCAAAGGCTTCTCTACATGTTGTCACAGGTATATTGACTGTCCAAACTCATGATGTATATGCTATTATTGATCCCGGTTCCACCTTGTCCTATGTTACCCCTTATGTTGCTATGGAATTTGGGATAGAATCGGAATATCTTCATGAGATGTTCTCTGTATCTACTCTGGTTGGTGAGTCTATTATGGCCGCACGAGTTTATAGGGATTGTGTTGTCACGGTGCATAGTCCGGACATCATGGCTGATCTCATTGAATTGGAGATGGTTGTTTTTGATGTAATAATGGGGATGGACTGGCTTTATTCATGTTTTGCCAAGCTTGATTCCCGAACCAGAACTGCTATGTTTGAATTTTCAAATGAGCCAGTTATTTAATAGAAGGGAGATGATGTGGTGCCAAAGGGTAGGTTTATTTCTTACTTTAGGCCACGAAGATGATCAACAAGGGGTGTATTTACCGTTTGGTTTGGGTTACGGACACCGATGCTGAGGCACCTACACTCGAGTCCATGCCTGTTGTGAATGAATTTCTGGAAGTCTTTCCGGATGAGCTCCCTGGGATCCCACCAGATAGGGAGATTGATTTTGGGATTGATGTGATGCCAGGCACCCAACCTAAATCTATTCCACCCTATAGAATGGCACCGGCAGAATTGAAGAGCTAAAGGAACAATTGAAGGATTTGTTAGAGAAGGGTTTCTTCCGATCGAGTGTGCCGCCTTGGGGCGCACCAGTTCTCTTTGTAAGGAAGAAAGATGAGTCACTGAGAATGTGTATTGACTATCGGCAGCTCAACAAGGTCACAATAAAGAATAAGCACCCACTGCCAAGGGTAGATGACTGGTTTGACCAATTGCAGGGTGCTAGGTACTTCTCCAAAATTGACTTAAGATTAGGGTGTCACCAATTAAAGATCAGGGAGCAGGACATTCCGAAAATAGCTTTCAGAACCCAGTATGGGCACTTTGAATTTCCGCTAGTGTCTTTTGGGCTAACAAATGCCCCAGCAACTTTCATGTTTCTTATGAATCGAGTCTTCAAGCCTTTTCTTGACTCTTTTTTGATAGTGTTTGTTGACGACATCCTTGTATATTCACGAAGTCGAAAGGACCATGCCAATCATATCAAGGTAGTTTTACTGACTCTATATCAACGCAAGTTGTGTGCGAAGTTTTTGAAGTGCGAATTTTAGCTTGAATCTATCACATTCTTGGGTCATGTTATCTCCAGAGAAGGAATTAAGGTTGATCCGCAAAAGATTGCAACTGTAAAGAATTGGCCGAGGCTTACAACTCCAACAGAGATTTACAGTTTCTTGGGCTTAGCTGGGCATTATGAAAAGTTTGTGGAGGGGTTCTGTATTCTTGCCTCTCGTTGACTAAATTGACGTAGAAGGTAGTTAAGTTCCAGTGGTCAGATTCTTGTGAAGGGAACTTACAAGAGTTGAAATCAAGATTAACTACGGCACCGGTGTTGAACGTACTAGAGGGTACTGATGGGTTTGTGGTATATTGTGATGCTTTGATACTCGGGCTAGGGTGTGTATTGATGTAACATGGCAAGGTGATCGCTTATGCTTCTAGGCAACTAAAGAATTATGAGAGGAACTATCCAACACATGACTTAGATCTCGCGGCGGTAGTTTTTGCATTGAAGATTTGGCGTCATTATTTGTATGNTCTTCCTGAGCCGTTCACTGCATATACTGTGGTTGGCGAGTCTATTGTGGCCGTACGAGTTTATAAGGGTTGTGTTGTCACGGTATGTGGTCGAGACACCGTGGACGATCTCATTTAATTGGGGATGGGTAATTTTGATGTAATTATGGGAATGGATTGGCTTTATTCATGTTTTGCTAAGCTCGACTGCCGAATTAGAACTGTGAGGTTTGAATTTCCTTATGAACCAGTTATTGAATGGAAGGGGGAGAATGTGGTGCCAAAGGGTAGGTTTATTTCTTACCTTAGGCCTACAAAGATGATCAACAAGGGCTGTATTTACCATTTGGTCCGAGTTACGGACACCACTGCTGAGGCACCTACACTCAAATCTATGCCAGTTGTGAATGAATTTCCAAAGGTCTTTCCTGATGAGTTCCCTGGGATTCTGCCAGACAAGGAGATTGATTTTGGGATTGATGTGATGTCAGGCACGAAACCTATATCTATTCTGCCCTACAGAATGGAACCAGCTGAATTGAACGAACTAAAGGAACAATTGAAGGATTTGTTAGAGAAGGGTTTCATCCGACTGAGTGTGTCACCATAGGGTGCACCGGTTCTCTTTGTGAGGAAGAAAGATGGATCACTGAGGATGTGTATTGACTAGCGGCAGCTCAACAAAGTCACAATCAAAAACAAATACCCACTACCAAGAATAGATGATTTTTTTGATCAGTTACAGGGTGCTAGATACTTCTCAAAAATTGATTTACGATCCGGGTATCACCAATTGAAGATCAGGGAACAGGATATTTCGAAAACAACTTTCAGAACCTCGTATGGGCACTTTGAATTTCTGGTAATGTCTTTTGGGCTAAAAAATGCTCTGGCAGCTTTCATGGATCTTATGAATCGGGTTTTCAAGCCTTTCCTCGACTCCTTAGTGATAGTGTTCATTGATGATATTCTTGTGAATTCACGAGGTCGGGAGGACCACACCGATCATCTCAGGGTAGTTTTGCAGACTCTTCATCAGCACAAATTGTATGCGAAGTTTTCAAAATGTGAATTTTGGCTAGAATCTGTCACATTATTGGGTCATGTCGTCTCTAGAGAAGGAATCAAGGTGGATCCTCAAAAGGTTTCAGCAGTAAAGAATTGGCCTAGGCCTACAACGCCAACTGCAATTCGTAGTTTCTTGGGATTAGCAGGGTATTACAGGAAGTTTGTGGAGGGGTTCTCTACTCTTGCCTCTCCGTTGACTAAATTGACTCAGAAAGCAGTTAAGTTCCAATGGTCCAATGCTTGTGAAAGGACCTTCCAGGAGTTGAAATTGAAATTTACTACGGCGCCGGTGTTGACCCTGCTAGAGGGTACAAAAGGGTTTGTGGTATATTGTGATGCTTCAAGAATTAAGCTTGGGTGTGTATTAATACAACACGACAAGGTTATAGCCTATGCTTCTAGGAAACTCAAAAATCATGAAAAGAATTATCCAACACATGACTTAGAACTGGCGGCGATGGTTTTTGCATTTGAAAATTTGGCGTCACTATTTGTATGGGGTCCATGTGGAGGTATTCACAGACCACAAGAGTTTTCAATATATTTTCAAACAAAAGGAGTTGAATCTGAGGCAAAGAAGATGGCTTGAGTTACTCAAGGATTACGGCACCGATATTCTATATCACCCAGGGAAAGCCAATGTTGTGGAGGATGCACTTAGCTGGAAATTTTTAGGTAGTTTGGCTTACTTGGAGGTATATCAAAGGCCATTGGCCAAGCAAGTCCATCGATTGGCTAATTTGGGAGTTCGTCTTACGGACTCTAGTGAAGGAGGGGTAATTATACAAAATAGGACTGAATCATTGCTTGTTGTGGAAGTCAAAGAGAAGCAATACAACGATCCATTTTTGGTGCAATTGAAGGAGGGGATTCAAAAGTATAGGACGACTATGTGTTCCGAATGTAGATGGTCTCTGGGAAAGAATCATGACCGAGGCTCACGCTTCTAGGTATTCCGTGCATCCAGGTTCTACAAAGATGTGTCACGATCTCAAGGAAGTCTATTGGTTGAATGACATGAAAAGGAATATGGAGGACTTTGTGGAAAGGTGTACGAACTGTAAACAAGTGAAGGCTGAACATCAATGGCCTGGTGGGTTGGCACAGAACATAGATATTCCAATGTGGAAGTGGGAGATGATTAATATGGATTTTGTGGTAGGATTACCACGCACTTCGCGCAAGTTTGACTTATTTTGGGTGATCATGGACCGACTCACGAAATCAACACACTTCTTGCTAGTTAAATCTACCGACACAGCGGAACAGTATGCTCAGTTGTATATCAAGGAAATAGTCAGGCTACATGGTACTCCAGTTTCTATCATTTTCGATCGAGGGGTTCAGTTCACGGTCAATTTTTGGAAGAAATTTCAGAAAGGTTTGGGTACTCAGGTGAATCTTAGTACAACTTTCCATCCCCAGACCGACAGGCAAGTAGAGCGGACTATTCAGATGCTTGAGGACATGTTGCGTGCTTGTGTTCTTGATTTCAAGGGTAGCTGGGATGATCATTTGCCATTCATAGAGTTTGTTTATAACAACAGCTTTCATGCTAGTATTCAAATGGCACCATTTGAGGCATTATATGGTAGGAGATATGGATCTTCCATTTGGTGGTTCGAGATTGGGGAAGCAGAGTTGATAGGGCCAGACCTCGTGCATCAGGCTATGGAAAAAGTTAAAATCATTAAGGAGCGGTTGAAAACTGCTCAGAGTCGTCAAAATCCTATTTGGATGTTCGACGCAGAGACTTAGAGTTCAAAGAAGATGATTGGGTATTCTTGAAGGTTTCCCCCATGAAGGGTATTATGCAGTTTGGGGAAAAGGGAAAATTGAGTCTGAGATATGTCGGGCCGTACAAAATCATCCAGAGGATAGGTGAGGTGGCGTACAAGCTTGATCTATCACCCGAGATGTCATTAGTGCACCCGGTATTCTATGTGTCTATATTGGAGAAGGTAGTTGGAGATCCATCAGCTATTATGCCGGTTGAGACCATTGAGGTTAATGAAGAACTGTCATATGAAGAGATTCCAGTTGCCATTCTTGACAAACAAGTCCGAAAGTTGAGGAATAAAGAAATTTCCTCCGTTAAAGTGTTATGGCGAAACCAGCAGATTGAAGAGGCCCCGTGGGTGGCCGAGGGAGAAATGAAGAAGAAGTATCCTTACTTATGAACCTGTCGCCTGTGAATTTTGTATCACTTGTTTTGTTAATATAAAGGTGTTCCTTTTGATTATATGTTGTTTACATGAGGCCACGGTTGGTATTGGTATGAGTTTTGTACGTCGTTGAGTTGTGCATATGTTTGTAAGATGTGTTTCTGGGGCTATCGGACTGGTGGATAAGGCTTAGTTACAAAGGGAACTCTGGCAAAATATTTTGAGATATGGGGAATTAGTTAAATTTGGGGTTGCTAGTGTAGGATATGAAAAACTGAGTTGCATAAGGTGCTAATAGCAGACCCTGATCTTCATTCGAGGATCAATGATCTTAAGTGGGTGAGGATGTAAGGCCCCGTAAAATATTTCCTAAAAACTCGGGTTATGTGATGCCAAAGTAGGCGTAGAGGTTAATAATAGTAGAAGGAAAATGTTGGATTGAACAGTGCACTGGGAGTTTGGACTTTTTGGATTGAACAGTGCGCTGGGAGTTGAAGGAAAATGTTGGGCCGGAGTACGGCATTTCTGCTGCCCATTCTGCGACTGCAGAACTACTCTGCAGACCGATACTGGTCGTAGAGTGGGGCAGATATCTGGGGAATTTCTGATGCCCAATTTCGAGGCTATTATGCGACCGTATAATCGTTTCGCGGGCCGCATTAAGTGTCGCATAAACTGCCTTGGGATTTTTTGGAGGGAGGTTCTGCGTTACATTATGCGACCGCAGAACCGTTCTGTGGTGCATTATGTGGCCGCAGAACTGTTCTGCGGTGCATTATGCGACTGCAGAACAGGTCTGCAGGCCGTATAGTGACCGCAGACCAGATAAGTTCTTTTCCAGTTCTGGCCCCCATTTTCGCGGTCATTTCGCGGACCGCATAACCATTATACGGTCGCATATGCGACCGTAGAACCCGTTTCGGAGCTTCACATTTGGCATTTTTAAACCCGATCCAATCCCATTAAATCACATCTCATAGACCATTTTGAGCACATTTCTGATATTTTAGAATGAGAGGGAGAGTTCTTAGAGTGGGTGGGGGAGCAATCCTTAACCATTAACCATCAATTCTTTCCAAATCATTGTGGATTAACAAAGGGAGTCTTCACCCTAAAGGTAAGAATCTATGTCCTAGCTCTCAATTTCAAAATTTTGCAAGAATGGGGTAATTAGAGAGGAAATTATTGGATGTGGGGGGTGTTGTCTTGCATGCATGTATCCTTGAAGTACATGGGAAGGTTGTGAGCTAAAAATGGTAGAGAGTGGGTTGGCAAATGATGGAATCTTCTACAAGAAGGGGCTTAGAACATTGATGCATACCTAGTGTTTGATAATATGCTCAAATGAGCTAAAACCATGCTCATCTTCCTAATTTTGGTTCAACTTGTTATATTTATAAAATAGATTGAAGTTGCTAAGAATTCCGGACCATTTTAGAGTTTGAGAAGCTCAATTGAGGAATGTTGGCTAAACCCCCTTTTTCTAAGAATCGAACCCCACAGTATTCATGTAATTGGAGTAAGCCCTTGATCATTATAGAATTGGCGATTTCTATGTGTTTGTGTTGAAGGATGTAATTTTAATATTTATTCTAAATGTTTCAGCATGTTATCTTGTTATGTGAGGATGTGTTCAAAATATGGAATATGTGCTAACAAAGTTAAAACTTCATGTCAAGATCAAAATAAACGTTGTTATGCCAAACAGTATGAAAAGCCTCTATGTGCCCGAGACTCCCAAATTGCTCATATGTGAATTTAACGTCTTGAATGGAACCCTTATTGTCATTGATAATAGTAATGTTGGAATGTGGAAAAGATCTTGAATTATGAGATACGGCCTAGCGCCAAGAATAACTTTATAATTGGGGCCACTCGTGCCATTGTATTGAAAGTATGGGAAAGAAATATGAATTGAGATGACTGATTGAATATGGGTGATGTCTCAAATGAGATGGCCTTGCCGATCGGACCGCGATCGGACTCCATGTAAGAACTCTGTGGTCTTATGGATGAAATTGTGAAAATGGTCGATGTCTCAAATGAGATGGCCTAGCCGATCGGGCCGTGATGGATGCCATGCCGCACACATGGTGGCACTGTGCTGGAAATTATAATGAAATTGTGGTAATGTCTCAAGTGATAGAGCCTAGCTGATCGAGCTGAGATCGGACTCCGTGTAAGAATACAGAGGTATTGTGAATTGTGTAATATCGGTACTAAAGGTCAACTAACCTAATAATATGGAAATTATATTGAAAACGTATATGATCCTTAACTTGTTGTTTTACTATTAGTCAAAGCCCTTATTGAATTCTTGATTATTCCCCTTGTATTATTATTCATTCTATTGAGTTGATATTTAGCTTTACATACTAGTGCTATTCGACGGTACTAACGTCCCTTTTGCCGGGGGCACTACATCTTTAAATGGATGCAGGTGGATACATAACAGACAACGCTGATCACAGATAGTGTTGCATCCTCTTCTCAGCGGACTCGGTGAGCCCCATTTCATTCCGGGGTCATGTATTGTACCTTTCATGTATATTATGGTCACTTTTCGAGGTATAGCCGGGGCCTTATTGCCGACACCATCTTTACTCTCTTTTGTATACTTAGAGGCTCCGTAAGCACTATGTGGGTTGTGTATGGGTGTTGGGAATGTTAAACAAGTATATGTTATGTTACTCACTTGTTCCTCTCAAACTTTAAGAAATGTGTATTTTGAGGCTTAAAGGCGCAATGACTAATGAAACGATTTAGGAATGTATAAATGAGATTCCTACTGTGTAATTAATGAAATCAGATCTTTTCTTGATCATGGGTCAATTGGGTAGAAAGTATCTAACAGGCTTGCTCGGCCGGCTTCACTCGGTTGAGTGCCGGTCGCGCCTCCCGAGGATGGGGTGTGAAAAACATGTCGCCTGACGCACGCATCACCTCATTATCAATATCAAATCGACTCTAAAGCCTATGATCATTACCTCATTATCAATATCTTGATTGAAAAGTATGACTACGACTAAGGCAAATAGTTAAACATAGAAAAATTAGCCCTATCATGCCTCAACGAGTAAGCAAATAGCCTAGACTTGATTTCTAGCATGAATGATAATTAAAGTGAATGACAACAATACTACTAAAACCATCCCATGATCTAGTGTCATCGAGTACATGAGCTTTATATAATAAGTATAGACGAGGTCTAAATCGAATATAATACTGTTCGGAAGAGTAAACAATGTTAACATGAAACAAGGAAATAACTTCAAGGCCTTCGGACGGGACAGCGGTGCTACCTCGAGATATCCAACTAATTTGGGTCCGGCTCATGGGCAACTACCACGATCAGTGACATCTGGATTTACAAACGAATTGCAAAGTATAGTATGAGTAAAACCGACCCCACGTACTCCATAAATAGCAAGCCTAACTTCGTGCTGAAAGCAATGACGAATTTGGCTAGGTCTAATGCTCACTTTCCACGGCCAACAATTGCAATAACTGCAAAATAATAGCATATGAAGGAAAACAACTGAAATAATAATAGACTCAGCTTAACACAATAGAAGGAGAAATAGACATGCTTTTATAGTATAACATTCAAAGCCTCAACTTCCACTGAATCCACATAGACATGTATTGAACTAGATAAAACTGTAATATCAAGCTCTAAACATCAAGTAGATTCATTAATTACCAATTAGCAAGAGGGATAATACAACTCTATGCATGTATGTCAGTTATAGATGCCTAAAAAACAAATTATCAAAATTTAAATATCAAGTGTATAAACTCTCAACACATTCATAGTGGTTGGTACAAATTACCCCTTAATAATATTCTATGCACGTTCACGGTGCCTGCCTTAAAGCCCATGGACCCTCACACACACACACATACACGTTTGGCATTATACATGTGCCTCACACAAGTCCCTCACCAAGGACATATACGACTCTGATCATGTGCTCCGGTTAATACCTGACTCCAGAGGGGAGGGTCCTTGCCTGTGCGCTAATCAACTCTAAGTCAATGATTAATATAACTTAGCCCGATATAGGGCCTGGCACATGTGTCACCTCAAAATAAACATTAGTGGGCCCAACATGGTTCCTGACGCACGCGTCACCTCATTATCAATATCAAATCGTCTCTAACGCCCATGACCAGTCATCAATCCGCTGAAGTCTCCATATGCCAACATCTCGCACAAACATAGTTCAATATACCACGTGGATTATACAAGCGTACTATCATTCATCGCAAACGCGTGTCACGTACAAGGACACCAGCAACATGTGAGATAACATATCAAAAGTGCACAGAGATAGATTGTCACACCCTAAAACCGAGAAACGCAACCGGCGCTCAACCGAGTGAACCGGACCGAGCAAGCCTATTATATTTCCTTCTACCCAAACCCATCCACGAATGGAGATAATATATATTTTCATTAATTAGACAAAACGTGATCATGGTCTACAATACCAACTCATTACCAATAGTTTGCATCATTTTTAAAGTCTAAAAAGGGACAAGTAATACAACCATAAGGTAACATAGCTTCTCTTCCCCCGCACCAATACACAACCTACACTATGTCTACGAAGCTTCTATAGATAATGAAGAGTATAATGATAATGCCGGCAACAAGGCCCCGACTATACCTCAAACAGAATACAAAAAGAACAAATTATACATGACCCCGAGATGAAGTAGGGCTCACCAAGTCAGCTAGGAAGAAGGCGTACTGCTATCACTCACCAATATCTCCTGCTGTGGAACCTCATGTATCCATTTAAAGATGTAGTGCCCCCGGCAAAAGGGATGTTAGTACCGTCGAATAGTACTAGTATGAAAACCAAACACCAATTGAAGAATTTAGAAATACAATATGAATATGATGAATCAGGGAAGCAATAGAATAATATAAATAACCGTTTAAACCATAGCAAACTTATTAAGAGTTATCAATAACATTTATAGGATTTAAGATGAGATCCTCTGTAACCATCTTTGCACAAAGCGGCCCTGCCGCCTCACCCGATGCATGCAGGTGGAGGTGTAAGTACAATACAACAAATCTACTCAAGTGGCCCTGTCGCCTCACCTTAATGTATGCAGGTAAATGTATAACCACAGTACCAAGAACCTACTCAAAGCGGCTATGACACCTCACCCCAATGTATATGGGTGGAAATGCATCAACGATACCAATACCAACACAAAGCGGCTATACCGCCTTAACCCAATATATATATATATATATATATATGTGGGTGGTGGTGCTAAAACAATACCAAAACTATACACAAAGCGGTCGTACTGCCTCACCCCAATAAATGCTGGTGGAGGTGTATCACAATCACAATCTCTACATAACTTGGCATAATAACTTTCACATAAATCAGGACATGAAATTATAACATGTGGATACACAATCCATAGTTTGGAACACATCCTCAATTTATAATGCAATATGATAACATCATTTGAAACACGAATTGAACATATATCCTTATCACAAAACTTATTGGAATACTTGATTTGTAATCAACATTTCAGAACATACAAGGAAAATGGGAATTTTGATTCTTAAAGAAGAGTTTAACCAACATACCTCACTTGAGCTTCCTTATACTCTAAATGTTCCCGGAATTCTTTACAACTTCAATCTATTTTAGAAATATACAAGTTGAACCAAAATTAGGAAGATGGTCATGGTTCTAGCTCATTTGAGCATTTTATCAAACACTAGTTGTGCATAAGGTTTCAAGGTCCTTTTATGGAGAATTCCATCATCCCACAACCCAATCTTTACCATGCTTAGTTTAATAATCTTCCTACACCCCTTGATATCACATGCATCTAAAATAACCAACTCTAATGCCTAACAATTATCTTGCTAATTACCCATTTTCAGATAATTTCGAAATTGAGGGTTAGGGTGTAGAATCTTACCTCTAGGATGAAGACCTAGTGAGTTTCCCTTTCTTAATCTTCCAAAATTTAAGCATTATTTGAAGAACAATTATTGAAGAACACCTTATCACTATAGGGCACTCTCTCTTACTCTAAAATGTCAGATTATAGCTCAAAAATGGCCCAAAGAGTATATTTAACGAAATAGGGTCTGGATTTAAAAATCCAAAAATAAAGCTTCGCAACAGGTTCTGCGATCGCATAATCAATATGAGAACCGCATATCGGTCGCATAATTGTTGACCAGAACGACCAAATATTTTTTGTCTGTGTCTGCGTCACTATGCGGCCCGCAAACCTGTTCTGCAGTCGCATAATGACCGCATAACAGTTATGCGGTCGCATAGTCGACCGCAGAATTGCATCCAATCTGGACCTCTCCTGCCTCACTTCTGCAGCCATTATGTGGCCCGCAGAGTGATTCTGCAGTCGCATAATAGACCGCAGAAACATGTTTTTCTACCAAAACTTTTCCTTTACTTTCCGGTGCATTGTTCATCCCAAAGATTTCTATAATACTCAACACGTAAAACCAATGCGGCACCACAAAACATTATTTCTTTGGCAAACATTTTACGGGGCCTTACATTCTCCCCACTTAGGATCATTCATCCTCGAATGAGGGTAAAAGTCTCTTATTCACATCTTTTGCAACTTAGTTTTCATACCACATACTAGAAGCCCCAAATTTGACTAACTCCTAAATTTCCAAAACTTTTGCCAGAGATTCCCTTGTAACTAGGCCTATCAACCTGTCAGAGAGTCCCAGAAACACATCCTAACAACATATACAAAATGCCAATTATGGCCACATAAGCAATATATTTTTAGAAAGAAACATCCTTAACGCCAATTGTTCAAATGATACAAAATTTATAAAAAGTAAGTCTTATAATTTTTCTTAGATAACAACTTTAAAAATACATGGTCATTCAAACAAATAAGGATACTTTTTCTTCATTTCTTCCTCGGCCTCCCAAGTAGCCTCTTCAACCTATTGATTTCGCCATAGCACTTTCACGGATGCAATTTCCTTGTTTCTCAACTTTCGGACTTGCCGATCAATAATAGAAACTGAAATCTCTTCATAAGTCAATTCTTCATTTACCTTAATACTCTCAACCGGAACAATGACTGTCAGGTCTCCAACTACTTTCTTCAACATAGACACATGAAACACCGGGTGTTCTAATGACATCTCAGGTGGTAGCTCAATCTTGTACGCCACCTCATCGATCTTCTGAAAGATCTTGTACGGTCCGACATACCTCAAACTCAATTTCCCTTTCTTACCAAATCGCATTACACCTTTCATGGGGGAAATTTGCAAGAATATTCAATCATCTTCTTTGAACTCCAAATCCCTACGACAAACATCCGAATAGGATTTCTGACGACTCTGAGCAGTCTTCAACCGCTCCTTAATGATTTTAACTTTTTCCATAGCCTGATGCACGAGATCTGGCCCTATCAACTCTGCTTACCCAATTTTGAACCACCCAATGGGAGATCTATATCTCCTACCATATAAAGCCTCGAACCATGCCATTTTAATGCTAGCATGAAAGATATTGTTGTATGCAAATTCTATGAGTGGTACATTATCGTCCCAGCTACCTTTGAAGTCTAGAACACAACTGCGCAACATATCCTCAAGCGTCTGGATGGTCTGCTCTACCTGCTCGTCAGTCTGCGGGTGAAAGGATGTACTAAGATTCAGCTGAGTACCCAAACCTTTCTGAAGTTTCTTCCAAAACTTAGCAGTGAATTGTGCTCCCCGATCAGAAATGATGGAAAGTGGGGTGCCATGCAACCTGACTATTTCTCTGATATACAACTAAGCATATTGTTTCGCTGTATCGGTAGCCTTAACCGGCAAAAAGTGTGTTGACTTCATGAGTCGATCCACAATCACCCAAATTGAGTCAAACTTGTGTGGAGTGCGCATTAATCCTACCATAAAGTCCATATTAATCATTTCCCACTTCCACATTGGTATTTCTATGTACTGTGCCAATTCACCGGGTCGTTGGTGTTTGACCTTCACTTGCTGACAGTTTGTACACTTCGCCACAAATTTCGCTACATTCCTCTTCATATCATTCCACAAATGGACTTCCTTAATATCATGATACATTTTTGTAGAACCTGGGTGCACGGAATACCTAGAAGTGTGAGCTTCAGTCATAATTCTTTCACGGATACCATCCACGTTTGGAACACATAGTCGCCCTTGGTACCTTAGTGTACCATCATCCATGGTAAGAGAAAAGGCCATGGTATTATGTTTATGAATCCCCTCTTTCAACTGCACCAACAATGGATCGTTGTATTGCTTCTCTTTGACTTCCACAACAAGCGATGATTCAGCCATATTTTGCACAATTACCCCTCCTTCACCAGAGTCCGCAAGACGAACTCCCAAACTAGCCAATCGGTGAAATTCCTTGGCCAATGGACTTTGATATGCCTCCAAGTGAGCCAAACTACCCATAGATTTTCGGCTAAGAGCATCTGCCACAACATTGGCCTTTCCCAGATAATATAGAATATCAATGTCGTAGACCTTGAGTAACTCAAGCCATCTTCTCTACCTCAGATTCAATTCCTTCTGCTTGAAAATATATTGAAGGCTCTTATGGTCCGTGAATATATCAACACGGACCCCATATAAATAATGACGCCAAATATTTAATGCAAATACCACTGCCGCAAATTCTAAATCATGTGTTGGATAGTTCTTTTCATGCTTCTTTAGTTGTCTAGAAGCATAAGCTATCGCCTTCCCATGTTGCATTAATAGACACCCAAGCCCGATTCTTGAAGCATCAAAATATACCACAAATCCATCTATACCCTCTGGTAGAGTCAACACCGGTGCCGTAGTTAATCTTGCTTTCAACTTCTGGAAACTCTTTTCACAAACATCTGACCATTGAAACTTAATTGCCTTCTGTGTCAGTTTACTCAATGAAGAGGCAAGAGTAGAAAACCCCTCCGCAAACTTTCTATAATATCCAGCTAAGCCTAAGAAATTGCGAATCTCTGTTAGAGTTGTAGGCCTCAACCAATTTTTCATAGCTGAAATTTTCTGAGGATCAAACTTAATTCCTTCATTAGAGACTACATGACCCAAGAATATGACCGATTCGAGCAACATTTTACACTTTGTAAACTTTGCATATAACTAGTGTTAATGTAGGGTTTTCAGAACTACCCTGAGATGATCAACATGGTCTTCTCGACTTCGTGAATATACAAGAATGTCGTCAATAAACACTATCACAAAAGAGTCGAGGAATGGCTTAAACACTCGATTCATAAGATCCATGAAGGCTGCTGGGGCATTTGTTAGCCCAAAATACATCACTAGAAACTCAGAATGCCCATACCGGGTCCTAAAAACTATTTTCGGAATATCCCGCTCCCTGATCTTCCATTGGTGATACCCGAAGTACCTGACACCTTGAAATTGATCGAACAAGTCATCTATCCTTGGCAGTGGGTACTTATACTTGATTGTGACCTTATTAAGCTGCCGATAGTCAATACACATTCTCAATGACCCATCTTTCTTTCTTACAAAAAGGACCGGTGCGCCCCATGGTGACACACTTGGTCGGATAAAACCCTTTTCTAACAAATCTCTCAATTGTTCGTTTTGCTCCTTCAATTCTGCCGGTGCCATTCTATAGGGTGGAATAGATATAGGATGCGTGTCTGGCATCACATCAATCCCAAAATCAATCTTCGTGTCTGGGGGGATCCCAGGGAGTTCATCTAGAAAGTCTCCCAAAAATTAATTCACTACAGGCACGGACTCAAGTGTAGGTGCCTCAACATCGGTGTCCGTAACTCGGACCAAATGGTAAATACACCTTTGTTGATCATTTTCGTGGCCTTAAGGTAAGAAATAAACCTACTTTTCGGCACTACATCATCACCCTTCCATTCCAATATCTGGCTCATTTGGAAATTCGAACCTAACCATTCTGGCTCGGCAATCAAGCTTGGCAAAACATGAATAGAGCCAATCCATCCCCATTATCACATCAAAATTGACCATTCTCAATTCAATAAGATCGGCCATGGTATCCGACCACATAACGTGACAACACAATCCCTATAAACTCGCACGGCCAAAATAGACTCACCAACCAGAGTAGATACAGAGAACGACTCATGAAGTTGTTCTGGTTATATCCCAAATTCCATAGCAACATATGAAGTGACATATGACAAAGTGGAACCGGGATCAATAAGAGCATATACATCATAGGATTGGACAGATAATATACCTGTGACAACATCTGGAGAAGCCTTTGATTCCCGACGTCTCCGCATAGCATACAACCTGCTAGGTCCTCCCAACTTTTGTGCACCACCCCTAGCTGCACCACGCCCTGCGGGTGTTGGGGTGCCTCTATCTGGATGTGCTGTGGATGTAGTAGCCGCAGAATTAGCTGGCTGTGTCGCACCTCTGCCCATAATTCTGAGGGACGAGCGGAAATCTCTATGAATGTGACCCCTCACACCACACCCATAGCATACTAGTAGGTCCATGAAGCAGGCCCCAAAATGCATCCTCCCACACCTAGGGCATGGGAGCCTCCGTTGCTGAAACCTTCTATCGGGCCGACCCTGTAGGTGGGGTCCGCTATTGCCCTGGCTGGGTCCAGATGAGTGTGCACCTATCAAAGACTGGGCGAGTGATTGGGATGGTCCTGATGACCCTCCCCTGAATGCCGATCTACCACCACCACCACCGGAAGAACCACCAAAGTTGCCTGCGGACCGGGCCTTGCTGCTACTCTAACGCTCCATTCTATTCTTCAATTTGCAGGTCTCTGTGGCTTGAGAAAATGCCACAACTCTACTCAAGCAGCCCAACCAATAAGATACTTTTATGATATAGCCAATTATCAATTATAAATCCCGTGAATTATTCTACATGTAAGTTATTCAAAGAAGCACATAAATTCTCAGAAAGGTCAAAAGAACCCATAAATTCCAAAATAAAAATTTGTATACATTCAAGCTCATGATTATAATTTTCCCCAATAATAATTTTAGCATCAAAGTATTATAAACTATTTCTCAAATTTTCATAGAAAGAGTCATAGATAAGCGCATGAAAGAGTATTTGATCACTAACGTCACAATAATCATGCATATCCTCTTTACTAGTAGCAAATAATTTTACAGGCTCACAATCAACATGACTAGAGGAATGACATCCCATCAAACAACAAAACTCACATTCTAGCAATTAATCACATGGAAACTCATTAGACACTTGAATAAGAGAAGAAAGAACATTTAACTCATTAGCAAGACAGTTCTCATAAATTTCATGCCTCTTTCCACCAAGTTGGAATGAAAAATCATATATGTCATACTCAAATTCAACAGGAAGCAAATTACTCTTGCACTTGAACTTAGATATTACGGTTAATGGCTTGATATGCATCAAAATATCATCATCCACAAAAATTATAAAGTCGCCTATATAAGAATTAACAATATAGTTCATTACCTCCAAAAATACCTGAGGTGTTATATAAAGCCCAAGAATTCGAATAAACTAATAATACATACCATACTTGGGACTTATTTACCACTGAAACATTATCACCTTGTATTCTTTTATGCAATGGCTCCAGCTTAGCAATGCTTTTAGGGAACTCCATGTCATAAACCTGTAAATAAGGATCAAAATAGTCCAAAGGTTAAATAACAAAGAATTTAACCAAGCTTTTATCTTCCACCATCCAACAAGAATGGATTTCACCAAATTCAGATTGGAATCCAATTGGATTCTTTGCCGCCACCTCTTGCACTTTACCTCTCCTTTCAAAAGGTCTTTAAACACTTGGCTGTACAAAAATCACAAGAACTAAAACAAGAAAGAGTTATTAGGTTAGGAAGTAAAGAAACCCTTTTCTTGATTACACACTGTTTTGCTTTTATCAACAGATTAACTTTTAATCACTCTTAGCCTTGTTTCTCTCACTAAAGGTTTTTTCTTTTTCTTCACTCAAACTCTCCTGTTTTTTTCTCTCTCTACCTCACAAACTTTTGTCATCTCATTGCCTTCTCTCTTTTCTTTTCCCTCAAGCTCACTCTTTTTCTCACTTGATATCGCATTCTCTTCATTCAACACAACCTCTCCTTTTTCCTCTCTTGGGATGTCGACATGCACTACCTTACTCCTCTCATTCTTTTCTCTTTCGTATTTTTCCATATTCCCTTTAACATTCTTTTTATCTTCACAAATTTGTGAGGGAGAAAAGGCCCATGAACGGGTTTCTTCCCGTTAACCTCAAAAGAGTATCTATATTTTTCCATGCTATGTGAAGCTCTTATGCAGACATACCATGGCTTTACCAACAAGATATGATAATTATTCACGGGAATCAAATCACACCAGATCGCATCCTCATATCTTCTAATAAATAATAGTAATAACACTTTTATCTATTTTACTCCTCTCAACATGTAGGGTTCAATATGCTCAACACAAGGCAAGACCAATTTCTCAACCATATAAATGTTAATTGAGTTATAGCCAAACTCTTTGTCAATTCTAAGGGACAAATTGCAGACATCACTTTAGCTCTTGTTTGAAAAATAACTTTACAATTGTCTCCCTTCCATTCGGTATACTGTAAGTGTCACACCCCGACCTCGGGGAGCATGACCGGTGCTCAACCGAGATACCCGGTCAATAAAGCATTTACAATACCTTCTACCCAACTCACCCATAAATAAAGAGAAGAATACATTTCATTAATTTGACTGTAAGAGGTCATGTGAATAACACCAGTTCATTTCCATTAGTTACGTCATTAACAAGTCTCCAAAACAGTACATTTTACAATCATAGTTAAAAGTGGAACAGATGATACGATTACAACATTTTTAGTTTAACCTTCCCAGAAACATATACAACCCTCACTATGTCCACGGAGCCTCTAACAGGGACAAAAGAGTGCTATGACAGTGCTGGCAACAAGGCCCAGGCTATACCTCAAAACACTATGTAAAAAGGATAAGAGACACAGGACCCTGAAATGAAGTGGGGCTCACCAAGTCTGCTGAGGAGAGGGTGTGCTGCTATCACTAATGAATACCACCTTCTATGGAACCACCTGCATCCATTAAAGATGTAGCGCTCCCGACAAAAGGGACGTTAGTACATATGGAATAGTATTAGTATGTAAAACTAAACAGCCTCTCAATAGAACGAGCAACTGTAAACGGAGAATAAAACATGAAATCAATAAGAGACTCATAAAGTAACAAGGTGTCAAGTTAGGGGAAAGATAAATTTCAAGTGAGTTTCAGTAATTTATGTTGGGAGATCTTTGGCACCAATACACCACCATGTTTTAGCACGGAGTATGATCTCAGCTCGACCGGCTAAGCCGTCTCACCCCGAAACATACACTCACAATACCACAATGTGCGCGGCATGGCATCCGATCTAAACCCGATTGGCTAAGATGTCTCACCACAATGCCGTGTGGGTCGACATCGCATCACATCTTGCTAGCAATAATCTCATCCCATTTAAGGGGAAACATCTCAACACACAATCTCAGCCCATATAAGGGGAAACATTCTCATCACATTAATACATGGATTTACCCCTCAACCACTCCTACACCGGCACGTGTAGTTTTGGGGTTAGGTTGTTTCGACCTACCCTTCCTCGGTAGATAAACGATACTCCCAAGGTATTTATTATTAAAAAGATTTACCACTCATTTCGTAATCTTTTTCATATCATTCATTTTATTTGCACCATTGGCCATAACACAATATCATTCTTGGCACGTTGATAATTCATACTCACTATTCCACTTTTAAACATTATCACGGATTCTCAACAACAAACATTTCTATTCAAGACTTTAAGCATACATTTGAGCAATTTAGGGTCTTAGGCACATGTGATTTCTTACACAATTTACATGATAGCTTTCATAAAAATCACGTTTTTAAATCATAACGTAATACCACACAGCATATACTTAAACCACATTCTCAACAGTGACTCAACATAACAAGAATCTTTGAAATACGTATTGAACGCATATTTATTTTGACACAAGGCTTATTTGGGATAATCAATTAATAATGAGCATCACGAGACTTACAAGGATATTGTGGGGTTCAATTCTAAGAGAGGAGTTTAGCCAACATACCTTGCTTTGAGCTTTCCTTAATTCACTACATAGATCCGGAATCCTAGCAACTTTGATATATTTAGAGATATAGCAATATTGAACATAAATTAGGAAGGAGTTCATGTTTCCAGCTCATGTGAGCATTTTATCAAACACTAGGTGGGCATTATTGTTACTAGCTTCTCCTATGGAGGATGTTCGTCACACCACAACCCAAAGTCTACCCATTTGAGTTCAACTACCTTTCCACAACTCATGAATGTGCATGTATGCATAACAACAACCCTCATCCTCAAAACCTTCCTCCCCATTAGCTATTCCCAAACAAAATTTCGTAATTGAGGGTTAGGGCTAGAATCTAACCTTTTGGTTGAAGGTCTTGTGAGGTTTTGTGTTGAATTTCAAGGATTGGACAAGATTTTGGACGACCAATTAGCTTAGGGACTTCACCTCTCACTCTAGGGCACTTCTTTTCTCTAAAAATACGAGATATCCCCTATAGAAATGGTCCCTTACGTCTAATTATCGAGATAGGGTCGGGTTCAAAAGTTAGAAAAATGAAGCCCCTATGTAGATCTACGGTCGCATATGCAACCACATAACGCTTCTGCGGTCTGCAAAATAGATCGCATAATGGCCCTCCGGAACTGGGCACCCTTGCCTCACTCTGTGGTCGGTCTGCGGTCTGCAAACCTATTCTACGGTCGCATAATGCGCCGCAGAACTACCCTCCGGAATGTTTTTTTTGTGATGGGTCTGAGATAGGTTATGTGGCTGCATAATTATCCAAACATTTGCCTAGATTTCTGCCTCAGTCTGCGGCAGATCTGCGATCCACAGATCAGTTCTGCGACCGCAGAAAGGGCCGCAGAAACGCCCTGCATTTCCAAAAAGTTTCTTCAACTCCTCAATGCATTATTCAACCCAGAAAGTCTACTTCGGGATCACGAAACCCCGGGTTTTAGGTAACATTTTATGGGGCCTTACATCCTCCCCCGCTTAAGATCATTCGTCCTCGAATGAGGGCCAAAATCCGCCATTAGAAACCAATGTAACTCAGCTTCTATAACACACTATAACTCAGCTTCATTCTGTTGGTTCAGCCATAGTACTTTCACGGAGGCAGTTTCTTTATTCCTCAGCTTACATACTTACCTATCAAGAATGGAAACTGGAATTTCTTCATTAACCTCAATAGTCTCAACCGAAACAATAAGCGATGGATCTCCGACCACCTTCTTCAACATGGATACATGAAACACCGGGTGTACTAAAGACACCTCTAGAGGTAGTTCTAGCCTGTAAGCCACCTGACTAATCCTCTGAATGATTCTGTACGGCCCGACATACCTCGGACTCAATTTGCTTTTCTTACCGAACCCCATTATACCCTTGATAGGGGAAACCTTTCAAGAATACCCAATCATCTTCTTTGAACTCCAAATCCCTAGACGAATATCTGAATAGGACTTCTAGCGACTCTAAGCAGTTTTCAACCGTTTTGTAATGATCTTAACCTTTTTCATAGCCTGATGCACGAGGTCTAGACCTGATGCACGAGATCTACATCTCCTACCATATAAGGCCTCGAACGGTGCCATATGAATGCTATGATGATAATTGTTATTGTAGACAAACTCTATGAGCGACAAATGATCATCCCAGCTACCTTTGAAGTCAAGAAAAAAAGCACACAACATATCCTCAAGCATCTGAATAGTCCACTCTACTTGCCCGTCAGTCTGTGGGTGAAAGGTTGTACTAAGATTTACCTGAGTACACAAACCTTGCTGAAACTTTTTCAACAATTTAGCCGTGAACTGTGCCCCTCGATCTTAGATAATAGAAACTAGGGTGCCATGCAACCTGACTATTTCCTTGATATACAACTGAGAATAGTGTTCTTCTGTGTTGGTAGCCTTAACAGGTAATAAGTGTGCTGATTTCATGAGTCGGTCCACAATTACCCAAATCGGGTCGAAATTGCGAGGCGTCGAGGTAGTCCCACCACAAAGTTCATATTGATCATCTCCTACTTCCACATTAGAATTTCTATATTTTGTGCCAACCTACCGGGCCTTTGGTGCTCAGCCTTCACTCGCTGACAATTTGGACACCTTGCCACAAAGTCCGCTACATTCCTCTTCATATCATTCCACCAGTAGACTTACCTAAGATCATGATACATATTTGTAGAGCCTGGGTGTACGAAATACCTAGAAGTGTGAGCCTCGATCGTGATTCTTTCCTGGAGACCATCTACATTTGGAACACATAGTCGCCCTTGGTACCTTAGTGTACCATCATCTACTCCAAGAGAAAGGGCCATGGTCTTATGTTTATGAATCCCCTCCTTCAATTGTACCAGCAATGGATCGTTGTATTTCTTCTCGTTGACTTCCTCCACAAGCGACAATTTAGCCTTATTTTGCACAATTACCCCTCCTTCACTAGAGACCGCAACACGAACTCCCAAACTAGCCACCTGATGAACCTCCTTGGCCAACGACATTTGATATTCCTACAAATGAGCCAAAATACCCATAGATATCCGGCTAAGAGCATCCACCACAAAATTAGCCTTTACTAGATAATATAGAATAATGATGTCGTAATTATTGAGTAACTCAAGACATCTTCTCTGCCTCACATTCAATTATTTTTGTTTGAAAATATATTAAAGGCTCTTAAGGTCTGTGAATATGTCCACACAGACCCCATACAAATAATGACACCAAATCTTCAATGCAAAGACCGCCGCTGCAAGCCCTAAGTCATGTGTTGGATAGTTCTTTTCCTGATTCTTGAGTTGCCTAGAAGCATAGGCTATCACCTTGCCCTGTTGCCTTAATACACACCCATGTCAAATTCTTGAGCCATCATAATATACCACAAACCCATATGTACCCTCTGGTAGGGTAAACACCGGTGTCATAGTCAATCTTGATTTCAACTCCCTGAAGCTTCTTTCACAAGCATCTGACCATTGGAACTTAACCAACTTCTGGGTCAATTTAGTCAACGGAGAGGCAAGAGTAGAGAACTCCTCCACAAACTTCCTGCAATATTCATCTAAGACCAAGAAACTGCGAATCTCTGTTGGGGTAATAGGTCTAGGCCAATTCTTCACGGCTGCAATCTTCTGAGGGTCAACCTCAATTCCTTGTCTAGAGACAACATGACCCATGAACGTGACTGATTTAAGCCAAAATTCACATTTCGAAAACTTTGCATATAACTGGTGTTGATATAGGGTCTGCAAAACTGCCCTGAGATGATAGGCATAGTCCTCTCGACTTCGCACATATACAAGGATATCGTCAATAAACACTATCACGAAAGAGTCGAGAAAAGGCTTGAAAACTCGGTTCATAAGATCCATGAAAGCTGCCAGGGCATTTGTTAGCCCAAAAGATATTACCAGGAATTTACAGTGCCCATACCGGGTCCTGAAAGCTATTATCGAAATATCCTGCTCCCTGATCTTCAATTGCTGATATCCGAATCTTAAATCGATCTTGGAGAAGTACTTAGCACCTTGAAATTGGTCAAACAAGTCATCTATCCTTGGTAGTGGGTACTTATTCATAATCGTGACTTCATTGAGCTGCTGATACTCAATACACATTCTTAGCGACCCATCCTTCTATCTTACAAATAGAACTGGTGCACCGAAGGTGACATACCCAGTCAGATGAAACCTTTCTCTAACAAATCCTTCAATTGTTCCTTGAGCTTCTTCAATTCTACAGGTGCCATTCTGTAGGGTGGAATAGATATAGGCTGCATGCCTTGCATCAAATCAATCTCAAAATCAATCTCTTTGCCTGGCGGGATCCTTGGGAGCTCATCCGGAAAGACCTCCGGAAATTCATTCACAACCGGCATGGACTCAATTGTAGGTGCCTCAACATCGGTGTCCGTAACACAGACCAAATGGGAAATACACCCTTTGTTAACCATCTTCATGGCCTTAACGTAAGAAAGAAACGTATCCTTCGGCACCATATCCTCTTCCTTCCATTCAATCATTGACTCATTTGTAAATACAAACCTAACAGATCTGGTTCGAATATCAATCTTAGCAAAACATGAATAAAGCCAATCCTTCCCTGATGATAGGCTATAATCTTGTGTTTTAGTCGCTTATTACATTCTAATTTACTGCACTTTAATTGAGTTTGAGCGTTAATTGCTAGTTTTTGCACTAATTGTGTGTTTTATGCCTTGTAGGAGTGATTCCAAGCTATGTAGATGTTATGGAAATAATTCGAGCTAATTGGAGCTTTGAAGTCTGAGTAAAAGCCCAAAGGAATAAGCCAGAATCCTGTTCGGGGGTCAAGGATTTGTTCTGGGCGTCAAAATTCAAGGAAGAATAATTTTCTTAAAAAATGCACTGGTGCGGCGCATTGGGTGACGCACAGTGCGATGCACCAGGTTAACATTCTGTCAGAAATTGTCAAACTTTAGAGACTGGGTTTTTGGGGTCTATTAGGAAAAAACACTAATGCGGCGCATTGGGCTGCGCATAGTGCGACACATGAAAAGCAATAAATTTTCAAGTTTTCCTATTTCGGCTAGGAAAGGGTGATTTCGTTTGGGCCCGACCCTACTTGGTATAAATTCATGAAAAAATGGTTTTTTCTGGACTTCTGACACATCTAAGGCCTAAGGAGGCTAGAGAGAAGGTGGAGAAGCCAAAGCACAAGGAATTTATCTTCGAATCCGCACTCAAGACAAGAGTTTGGAACGTTTTATGCTTTTCTTTATAATTGTAATGAATTACTCCATATCTATGGAGTAGTTCTCTTTAGGGTTTGATGGATTTGGTGTATGGATACTTGTTTGTGGATAATTAACTCTCGTTTTATGTATTGAATCATTTTAGATGTTTTAACTGTTGCATCTATTTTCACTTGTTAATGTAATCGAGAGAGGCATAACTTGTGATATCTTTGCATTATATTTTGTTAGTTGAAGTCATTAATTCTTCTTAGTAATCGAAAGAGGCTAGTTGAATTGTTAATTAAACTTAGTTAGGAGGATAATCGAGAGAGGTTCTTCTAAAGACCAATCCACTACGAATTCGTGCATATCTTCACCGATCTTAAATTAGTTCATCTTGTGAGGTTGAGACTTAATCGATAGAGGAGTTTCTACTAAACAATTGAATCAATAATCAAGTGAATTCGAGAGACTCACTTAAACATTAGAAGTGAATTATCTAGAGTTAGATCCCAAATATTTATCTTGCGCCTATCCTATCGACCCTATTTTCTTCCAGTTGATATCCTTCTTTGCTTATTACTTGTGTTGTTTGTCACTAGTCAATAGTTTAGACTCTTAGTTAATTTTAGATTAAATCTCATAATTCTCAACTGTTGATCATCTTAGATAGCAATCGAGCTTTAAACTACAAAAATATTGTTTAACTCCAATCCCGTGGATATGATATTATATTTTACTATATTCGACTAGCGAGCATATTTAAGTGTGTGTTTTGCGCTCGTCAAAATTTTTTGTCGTTGCCGGGGATTGGCAATCAATAGTGTTTGAAATATTGTCTAGTGCTAATTCAGGAATTTTATTTTTTATTTTTATTTTATTTTTCCCTTTGTACGGTTGGTGTTCTTTGCCGGTGAGCAGGTTGCAGGTTAGATTGGTGCATGACCCGATCTTCTGGGAAGGAATTTCTACCATACGAGCCGAAAATTGAAAAACAATTGCGTCAGTTAAGGAAGGAAAGAAAGATCACCGAGACCTTAGAAAAGGTTGGGCAATCCTCAACCAAATATATGGCTGGAAATGGTGAAGATAATGTTGATTTGGTTGCGAGAGAGGCAGCCCAACTTAGAGAACAATCAGCACGAGATGCTGAAGAAGCAGCACTTAGAGATGCACAAATTGCTTATGGTTAGGAGAGGGCTCGAAGAATTAATAAAAATCAACCCTTGGGTGCAGACCAGTTTGGAAACATAGCTCCCGGTGCGGGGAGACCACTTGGTGGTTATGCTAGACCAGTTTACATCCAAGGCTTATTAAGTGCGAGACCTCCTCCAGTTGCAGCCAACAATTTTGAATTGAAGCAAGGGTTGCTCCAAACTCTCCAAAATAGCTGCGTCTTTAGAGGGAAGATGAACGAAGATCCAAACAATCATCTATTAGACTTCGAGGAGATAATCAACACCTTTCAATATAATGGTGTGTCGTAAGATGCAGTTTATCTAAGGATATTCCCCTTCACACTTAAAGATGATGCAAAGTACTGGCTTCGAAGCTTGCCTAATGGATGGATTAGAACATGGGATGAGATGACCAGAAAATTTCTTGACAAATATTTCTCATCAGCTAAGACGGGCAAGGGAAATCCACAACTTCAGTCAGAATGAGACTGAAACAGTGTTTGTAGCTTAGGGGAGGTTCAAAGAAATAGTGCGTAAGTGTCAACATAGTGGAATAGAACTCAATATGCAACTCCAGGACTTTTGGGATGGATTGACACCAACTTCACGCAGCACAGAGAGAAACGTAGCTAGATGAGTTGTCTGAGGATGCAAATCGGTAGCCCTCTAAAGTTGCTGAAAGAAGAAGAACGAATGGTGTTCATCATGTTGACGCTAACACATCTGTGCAGGTACAGCTTGATGCAACGGCAAAGGAAATAAGGAAGCTAACTTTAGCTTCAATACACAGTGAGCCCCCTGCAACATGTGACATGTGTGGAAGAGGACACCCTACTCATGAGTGTCAAGCCTCGATCGAGGAAGTTAATGTTTTTGGTAATTACAACTTCATTGCAATTGGTCAGAAGCACCCCGGTTTTTCATGGAGTTCACCTGAGGTTATAGCAAATCCATGGCAACAAAATAACTCTAGATTTCAAGGATCTCCTAGTTTTGTGAATCAACAGAGGCCGAAGTTTCAGCCTCAACAGCCAATGCATTTTGGGTTATATGATCTGATGAAGTCATTCATTGTCAAGACAGATGAGAGATCAGATGCTCATGGTGTAACTATTAAAGAACTTGAGACATTTTTGTGACGTTTTGAGAGATAAGTAGGAAAAATTGCAACTATACTAACTGAGAGAATCCTAGATACTCTGCCAACTGATACTGAAAAGAATCCCAAAGAAATGGTAAATGTTGTAACCTTGAGAAGCGGAAAAGTGTTAAAAGATCCCATTCCAATTCACAAAGAAGATGCGCTTGATAAAGAAAGGGGGAAGGAGCTGAAAATTGAAGATGATAAAAAGACTGAGAAGAAAAAAGGAAAGAAGGGAGTAGAGAAACAAAAGAAGGAGGAAACTTCAAGAAGGGAGGAATCTGATGATGTGAGCAAGCACATGCCTGCTCTACCTTTTCCCCAAAAGCTCTATAGAGAAAAGCTGGACAAGCAGTTTGAGAAATGTTTAGATATGCTGAGACAGATTAATGTTAACCTGCCATTCACTGAAGTTCTCGCACAAATGCCAGCTTATGCAAAGTTCTTGAAAGAGATCCTCACAAAGAAGAGAAATATAGAAAAGACCAATGTTGTTAAGCTCACAGAGCATTGCAGTGCAGTCTTGCAAAACAAACTCCCACAAAAGTGTGGAGATCTAGGAAGTTTAACAATACCTTGCTCTTTAGGCACTCTTAACTTTGATAAATCTTTATGTGATTCTGGTGCCTCAATTAATCTAATGCCTTTGTCTATTTACAGGAAGCTGGAGAATGAAATTGGAGAGATAAGGTCAACACCAATATCCTTGTAGCTGGCCGACCAAACAATGATAATACCCGAGGGGATAGTAGAATATGTCTTAGTACGGGTAGCTAAGTTCGTATTACCTGTAGATTTCATAGTGGATAATAAGGAGGGGGGGGGGGGGGGGTAAGGAGATACCCCTAATATTCGAAAGATCATGTTTAGCAACAAGTAGAGCTATACTGGATATATATGATAGGAAACTCATGCTTAGAGTGGGTGAGGAGACGGTGACATTTGAGATGAATGTAGCAACTGGGGTGAAAAAGGGGAAGCTAACTGCAAGTGTTGAGTGGAAGGTGAAGAGTTCAAAAGAGATGGATCCAGTGATTGAGAAAGATAAGTGTGCGGTGTACCCCAAAAAATCTGAGAAGAAGTTGTCTGCATGGATGTGTGCACTGGTTTGGGCGCGTGGAATGGAGCCCGACTTCGAATCAGAACCCGACTAGATATTCAGGGAAGTTTCCTTTACCTTATGCTTTTTAATTGTGTGTCATGGGGACATGCTACAACTTAAAGTGTGGGGTAGGGGGATATTTGTATGTTGTATGTTGTATGTATATGTATTTTAGTGTTTGTTAATTTTTGTAGTATAGATAGAAAATATTCAAAAAAAAACATAAACTTTTAAATTATTTGACTTTTCTCGATGATGGATATCATTCGACAGGTTTCTTGAGGGATTTAAGTTGAAAGAAAAAGACAAAAAGATTTTATTTTGTTAGGTATTGTAATAATTCCCCCTTGGTTTTTTTTTGTGCCGCGGTTCTTTTTCTAGGGTTTTGTTTGAACCAGGTGTAGTTAGTTTTTGTTTTTAGAAGTACGAATCCTTGTGCTATGATTTGAAATGGAAGCAATATCTCTTGACTGGAACATGCCTTGAGAATAGTGAGTGCTTTAGTTGTGACACTTAGGCTCAGTTTTTGACTCTTGCATAAGCACCTTAAATTGTATAAATTTAACTTTGCTTAACTGCTTTGACTAGAGAGTCTTGAGCATCCAATCATGAGTGAGTTATGTTCCATGTGTGTGTGAGGTTTTTCTGTTATTCTGTGCATTGCATTTGATGTCTAGAACTTGTTCCGTGTGTTTGCAAAGCAAAATAGTAGTTTTGTTCAGTCTGGGAAGTGATATAGGCATTTCTTTGTTGAGATGGTTATATGCTTTTACCCACCTAATTGTTATGTATCTTAGTTAACTCCATTGAGCCTATAATCATGTTTCTTTTGGCAACCACATAACAAGCCTTGGCCATTTTTGTGAATTGACCATCTATTTGAACCATTTACCTCTTGTGAGCACTTGAAATTGTATGAACTTTATAAAAGTTGAAGTGTGGGGTGGTTGATTTGGCTTTTGAGTCGAACTATTGAAATAAGGAAGAATGTTCACTGAATTGAAAAAGTAAGAGCCACTTGAATTGAAAAAGAAAAAGAAAAATTTATGTAGTTGTATGATTGTGAAAAATGATCTTAGATAAGTGGTAACTCCTGATGTAATTGTGCTTAAAGAAGAAGGGAGTTAATGCATATTGATGTGAAGGCGGTGTTATGGTTTGACATTAATGTGGGGTTTTGAATGTTAAATTGTATGTATTAAAGTGCTTAGGGAGGTGTAGTCACTCTTATATCTAAATCTATCCTACCCGTCCCGCAGCTTACATTACAACCAATGAAAGTCCTAGTTGATCCTTGCCTGAATGGGCTCGATTAGTTGAGTAGTACACTACGGGTAAGACTATGGTGCATCTTTCGTGGCATATGAATGTTGTTTCTGAGAGTGAGTGAATTCTTTCTACCTTGAGTTCCTAATTATTCTTAACTTTTATTATGTGTGGAATTACACTCTATTATTGTGAGGGCTCTTGATTCATGAAGGACAAGCAATGTTGTTGACCTCTATGTTAGAGTAAGTGAGTGAGTTGTAAATAATGCATGGGGCTTTTGAGTCAATTCTTGAGTTGAAGATGTTACACTATTGTCTATTTTAAATATTCTTGGTGTAATGAGTTAGGAGAGTTGCTTAGTAAGGTTGTGTCTATATAAAGTGAAGTGTGATTACTCGAGGACGACCAAAGGTTTAAGTGTGGGGTGTTTATGGTAGGCTATAATCTTGTGTTTTAGCCGCTTATTAGATTCCACTTTACTGCACTTTAATTGAGTTTGAGTGTTAATTGCTAGTGTTTTGCACTAATTGTGTGTTCTATGCCTTGTAGGAGTGATTCTAAGCTATGTAGATGTTATGGGACTAATTCGAGCTAATTTGAGCTTTGAAGTATGAGTAAAAGCCCAAATGAATAAGCCAGAATCATGTTCAGGGGTCGAGGATCACTTCTGGGCATCAAAATTCAAGGAAGAATAATCTGCTGAAAAAATGCACTAGTGCGGCGCACTGGGCGACGTACAGTTGACACATCAGGGTAAACTTATGTCCGGAATTGTCAAACTTCAGAGACTGGATTGTTGGCGTCTGTCAGGAAAAAGCACTAATGTGGCACATTGGGCGACGCATGAAAAGCAATAAGTTGGCAAGTTTTCCTATTTCGGCTAGGAAAGAGTTATTTCGTTTGGGCCCGACCCTACTTGGTATAAATACATGGAAAAACGGTTTTTTCTGGACTTCTGACACATCTAAGGCCTACCGAGGCTAGAGAGAAGGTGGAGAAGCCAAACCACAAGGAATGTATATTCGAATCCGCACTCAAGACAAGAGTTTGGAACGTTGTATGTTTTTCTTTGTAATTGTGATGAATTACTCCATATCTATGGAGTAGTTCTCTTTAGGGTTTGATGGATTTGGTGTATGGATGCTTGTTTGTGGATAATTAACTCTCATTTTATGTATTGAATCACTTTGGATGTTTTAATTGTTGCATCTATTTTCACTTGTTAATGTAATCGAGAGAGGCATAACTTGTGATATCATTGCATTATAATTTGTTGGTTGAAGTCATTAATACTTCTTTGTAATCGAAAGAGGAAACTGAATTGTTGATTAAACTTGGTTAAGAGGTTAATCAAGAGAGGTTCTCCTATAGACCAATCCACTAAGAATTCGTGCATATCTTCACCGATCATAAATTAGTTCATCTTGTGAGGTTGAGACTTAATCGAGAGAGGAGTTTCTACTAAACAATTGAATCAATAATCAAGTGAATTCGAGAGACTCACTTGAACATTAGAAGTGAATTATCTAGAGCTAGATCCCAAATATTTATATTGGGCCTAACCTATCGGACCTATTTTCTCCCAATTGATATCCTTCTTTGCTTATTACTTGCTTCGTTTGTCACTAGTCAATAGTTTAGAATCTTAGTTAATTTCAGTTTAAATCACATAATTGTCAATTGTTAATCATCTTGGATAGCAATCGATCTATAAAATACAAAAATATTGTTTAACTCCAATCCCTGTGGATACGATATTATATTTTACTATATTCGACTAACGAGCATATTTAAGTTTGTGTTTTGCACTCGTCAATCCCCATTATAACATCCAAATCAACCATCCCCAATTCAATGAGATCGGCCATGATGTCCCGACCACGCACCGTTACAACACAATCCCTATAAACCTGAGCAGCCACAATAGACTCACCAATCTGAGTAGATACAGAGAACGACCCATGGAGATGTTCCGGTTCTATACCAAAATCCATAGCAACATAGGGAGTGACATTGGACAAAGTAGAACCGTGATCAATAAGAGCATACACATACTGCGATTTCACAGTCAATATACCTATGACAACATCTGGAGAAGCCTCTGAACTCTGGCGACCCCTCTTAGCATAGAAACGGTTGGGTACTCCCGAACTCTATGTACCACCCTTAGCTGCTACACGCCCTGCGTGTGCTGGGGTGTCTCGAGTAGGAGGAGGTCTTGCGGATGTAGTAGCTGTAGAACTGGCTGGCTATGCAGCACCCCTGCCCATGCTCTGGTGATATGAATGACAATCCCTCTAAATCTGACCCCTCATTCCACACTCATAGCATATGGGCTGGTCCATGTAGCAGGCCTCAAAGTGCGTCCTCCGGCACCTAGGGCATGGGGGCCTCCGCTACTGCTGAAATCTCCCACCAGACCGACCCTGCTAGTAGAATCCCACATTGCCCTGGCTGGACCTAAAACGGCTCCCTTGCTGTTGACTGGGCCCGATGACAGTGCACTGACTGAAGACTGAGCAAAAGACTGGGATGGCCCTGATGACCCTCCCCTGAATGCTGAACTACCACCACCACTATCACCAGCAGAAGAACCACCAAAGTTGCTCGCGGACTGGGCCTTGCTACTGCTCTCACGCTCTATTATATTCTTCAGTTTGCGGGTCTCTATGACTTGAGCAAATGCCACAATCTTACCATAGTTCATGTTAGAATTTGAGGCGGATGTATCGGCCTCATTAATAACCATGGGGCTAAGGCCCAGCACAAATCGACGCACTCTACCATCCATAGCAGGCAACATGTAGATGGCATATTTGGACAGGCACACGAATCTCATATGATACTCCCACACACTCATGATACCTTGTTTCAGGCTCTCAAACTCGACGGCACGGGCTGTCTTAGTCTCGGCAGGCAAGAAATCATCAATGAAATCATCAATGAAAGCATCGGCAAACTCACTCCACCTCGCCAGAGGGCTTCCCTCCTCACTAGAGTCCACCCACATTTCAAACCAAGAATAGGCCACCCCTTTCAGGCAGTTGGAGGCCGACTCTGCTCCCTTCATCTCATTAGCACGCATAACTCGGAGAGTCTTGTGCATCTTATCAATGAAGTCCTGGGTGACATCCTCAGGATCAGTACCCGTGAACATTGGAGGTTCCAACTATAGACACCTGTTCACCCTGGAACTAGCGGAATCCCCTGGCAGACTAGAAAACGTGGGTGCAACATTTGATCTTTGGGCCTGGGAAGCCACTATCTGAGCCAACATATGTATGGCTCCCCTAAGATCCCAATCAGATACACCCGGACCGAAAGTTGGGGCTGGATATGGAATTAGAATATCAGTTGGAGGGATCGTTGCACCCTCAGTAGGTTCAGGAACTGGTGCGGTCTGATCAGGTGTAGTGGAATCAGGCAATGTAGTAGTCGGGGGGATATTCTCACCCCTCGGGTGCTCACCGCATCATCAAGTATCGAATCGATTGCCACTTCTGGGGTGATATTGGCTCCTTGGCCAGTTCATGACTTCTTCCTAGGCGCAATGTACTGAAAGGTAGAGCAATGCATGAGTTAAAGGAGGAACAATCTTACAATCAGCTTTATCGCACGATCTAGAATATCAAAGAAGGGTATTATTCCTAAATAAGGGGAGCGCGACTGACGCTTAACCGAGATACCCCGGTCAAGCAAGCCTTTACAATAACTTTTACCCAACTCACCCATGAATAAAGAGAAGAATACATGTCATTAATTTGACAGTAAGAGGTCATGTAAATAACACCAGTTCATTTCCATTAGTTACGTCATTAATAAGTCTCCAAAACAGTACATTGTACAATCATAGATAAAGTGGAACAGATGATGGGATTACAACATTTTTAGTTTAACCTTCCAAAAAATATATACAACCCACACTATGTCTACAAAGCCTCTAACAGGGACAAAAGAGTACTATGACAGTGCCGGCAAGAAGGCCCCCCGGCTATACCTCAAACGCTATGTACAAATGAGAAGAGACACAGGACCCCGAAATGAAGTGGGGCTCACCAAGTCAGCTGAGGAAAGGGTATGCTGCTATCACTGGTCAATACTGCCTGCTATGGAACCACATGCATCCATTAAATATGAAGCACCCTCGGCAAAATGAACGTTCGCGCTATCATGGGTGGCTTTCCAGCCATGCCCCATGACCCCTTCGACGTGCCCGTGGCGTCCTGGAAAGCCTTCCAACGTACAATGCCACGGTCGGCCCCGTGGTCTCGGCAGCTCCAAGTGACAAGCGCGCATGTGCCTCTGTCACCCCACAGCTTGCCATCGCAAGTGCCCAGCCAGAGGTGGATGCCAACAGTGGTGCGTGCGCAGACCCTGTTGCCAAAGACAAAGTTGCTGACAACGGACCTGTTTCTACCTTATAGAATACTAAGTCCTTTTCATTGTTAATATATAGTAGTTTTACTGCATTTTCTTCAAGTGTGATACCACAACTTAATTAGGTCAAGTAATGTAACTCTGGTTTATTGTTTTATGCATTATTAAGGGGGACCAAGCAATCAAACTTTCTAGCAAGCGAACAATTCTTTGTATAGGTGTCTCTCACCCCCCCTCCCCCACCCGACACTGTATTGTTTTTCTGTAATAGCTTTCATTCAATGCAATCAACCTTTCTTTCATTCTCAAATCTGTTTTCTGCTCTCTCTCAATTGCTCATGACATTGGTTTTCCCGTACAGCACTGACAATCTAGTCTAGCGTACAGAGGGGACCTTAGTTGGCGAACAACAATCGCACTGACATCAATTGCTTAGACTTACGTCGCCCTTCCAAAGAATCTCAGAAAGGTGCCGTGTAAAAGTTGGTATCAGAGCCTAGGCTCGACATCGGACGACAGATTACATTGCAATTACCACCATTTTTGACCATGGTTATGGGGATCGCATCGCGACCCTTGAGGAGATGGTTGACGCATTACGGTCCATCGTGGAAATGATGCCTGACCTAAAGACCAGCCTAGTGCAAAGGTTAGACGACCTGGACCGGAGACTGATCCAGGCCGAAATTGACATAGAAAACATCAGTCGCGACTCTAAAGGAGACCGAAAAATGGCAGCCACAGAGGCAGCCGGAATGTTTGGTAAATTCGAGGTCCTCCAACAGGAGCGTGCCGAGGATTTAGCCCACAGGGAGCAAGAGGCAGAGAGGGTGGCTGTCATGCAACAAACTATTGACAACTTGACAGGCCAGCTCAACGTTATCAATGCTGCTTTACAATGCCTGCTTCGAGGAGGTGGAAACCAAATTGGGGGTGTTGTAAACCTCGCCCCTGTGGCACGAAAACTGAAAATTCCTGAGCCAAAGCCATATGGTGGAGCTCGGAATGACAAAGAAGTGGAAACTTTATTTTTGACATCTAACAATACTTTGATGTTGTGGGGGCCTAGAAGAAGCTAAGAAGGTAGCAACTGCTACCATGTATCTTTAGGGCGATGCCAAGCTCTGATGGCGGGTGCAATACGAAGCAATCAAGGCCGGTGAAGATGCCTTCGAGACATGGGCAGAGTACAATGTCTGGCGGGTGCAATACGAAGCCATACACTTACAGTTCTTCCCCGAAAATGTTGAGTACAATGCAAGGAGAAAGCTACGGGAGCTCCGCTAGACCAAATCAGTGCGGGATTACGTGCGGGAATTCTCTACGCTCATGTTGAACATCCGTGACATGGGGGACAAAGACAAACTCTTCACCTTCCTAGAAGGATTGAAAACTTATGCCCGCATGGAGTTGCAAAGAAAAAGGGTAGACACATTACCTAAGGCAATCCAAGAAGCATAGTGCCTTGGGGATTATCAAGTAGAAGCACAGAAGGACAGGACTCAACAGCCTGTTCGAGGAGGATACTGTAAAACCCCAGAAAAAAATTTCAAAGTACTTAAGTGTAAGGCGTGGTAAAATTTTCAAAGAAAATAATGTTTTGTGGTGCCGGGCTAGGCTTACGTGTTGGAGGATTATAGAAATGGCTCGGACTCTTTGGGTTGAACAATGCACAGGAAAGTAAAGGAAAATATTTTCCGAAAAAGTGCGTTTATGCGGTCCATTATGCGACCGCATAATCACTCTGCGGGTCGCATAATGGTCGCAGAAGTGAGCAGGAGAGGGCCATTCTGGAAGCAGCTTTGTAGTCGACTATGCGCGCACTGCATAATAGTTATGCGGATCGCGTAGTGATTGCATACACATGCAGTTCTTTTGGCTATTTTGTAAACAATTATGCGACCGATATGCGGTCCGCATAACCATTATGCGGTCGCATATACGACCGCAGAACCTGATCCGGAGCTTCATTTTTTAGTTTTTAAAACCCGACCCTACTTCGTTAAATACACGTTTTGGGCCATTTTTGAGAGATAATCTGACATTTTAGAGTGAGAGAGAACGCCCTAGAGTAAGAAGGTGTTCTTCAATTCTTGCTCAAGTTTTGGAATATTAAGAAGGCAAGCTCACTAGATCTTCATCCTAGAGGTAAGATTATACACCCTAAACCCTAATTTTGAAATCATCTGAAAATGGGTAATTAACAAGATAATTTTTGGGCATAAGAGTTTATTATTTTACATGAATGTGATATCAAGGGGTGTAGGAAGATTGTTGAACTAAGCATGGTAAATATTGGGTTGTGGGATNTGCTATTGTAGGACAGCACCTCCACCCGCTTACATTAGGGTGAAGCGGTACGACCGTTTTGTGTATGGTTTTGCTATTGTTGTGGCACCACCACCCGCATACATTAGGGTGAGGTGGCATAGCCGCATTGTGTAGATTCTTGGTACTGTGGTTATACATCCACCCGCATACATTGAGGTGAGGCGCCAGGGCCGCTTGATTTGAGTTGTGGTATTGTACGTACACCTCCACCTGCATACATCGGGTGAGGCGGCAGGGCCGCTTTGTGTGAAGATGGTTATAGAGGATCTTATCTTAAATATTATAAATGTTGTTGATAGCTTTTAATAAGCTTCCTATGGTTGAGACGGTTATCTATATTATTCTATTGACGCACTGCTTCATCATAATTATCTTGTATTTCTAAATTCATAAATTGGTGTTTAGTTTTCATACTAGTACTATTCAACGGTACTACCGTCCCTTTTGCAGGGGGCGCTGCATCTTTAAATAGATGTAGGTGGTTCCACAGCAGGAGACATTGATCAGTGATAGCAGTACACCTTCTTTCCAACTGACTTGGTGAGCCCCACTTCATCCCTGGGTCATGTATCTTTTGTTCTTTTTGTATTATGGTTGAGGTATAGCCGGGGCCTTGTTGCCGGCATTATCATTGTACTCTTCTTTATCTATAGAGGCTTCGTAGACATAGTGTGGGTTGTGTATTAGTACTGGGAAAGACAAACTATGCTATGTTGTGGTTGTATTACTTGTCCATTTGAGACTTTAAAGATGGTGAAACTTATGGTAAGAAATTGGTAATTGCAGACACGACCACTTTATTGTTTAA
>AWOL01S0137341.1:73700-92215 GCA_000715115.1 Nicotiana otophora
CCCCGACATCGTGTTATTTTTCTGTAATATATTTCATTCAATGCAATCAAGCTTTCTTTCATTCTCAATTCTCTTTTCTGCTCTCTCTCAATTGCTCATGACATTGGTTTTCTCGTATGGCACGAAAAATCTAGTCAAGCATACAGAGGGGACCTCAGTTGGCCGACAACAATCGCACTAACATCAATTGCCTAGCCTTACGTCGCCCTTCCAACGAATCTCTGGAAGGCACGACGTAACAATACATATGGAATAGTACTAGTATGTAAAACTAACACCCTCTCAATAGAATGAGCAATAGTAAACGGAGAATAAAACATGAAATCAAAAAGTGGCTCAGACAGTAAAAAGGTGTCAAGTTAGCGGAAAGGTAAATTTCAAGTAAATTTCAGTAATTTAAATTGGGCGATCTTTAGCACCGATACACCATCGTGTTGTAGCACGGAGTCCGATCTCAGCCCGACCGGCTAAGCCATCTCACCCAGAGACATACACTCACAATGCCACCATGTGCGTGACATGGCTTATGATCTCAGCCTGATCGGCTAAGCCGTCTCACCACAATGCCGTGTGGGTCGACATCACATCACATCTCGCAAGAAATAATCTCATGCTATTTAAGGGGAAACATCTCAACACACCAATCTCATCCCATATAAGGGGAAATAGTCTCATCACATTAACACGGGAATTTACCCCTCAATCACTCCTACACCGCCACGTGTAGTTTCAGGGTTAGGTTGTTCCGACATACCCTTCATCGGTGGATACACAACACTCCCAAGGTATTTATTATTAAGAGGATTTACCACTCATTTTGTAATCTTTTTTATATCATTCATTTTATTAGCACCATTGGCATAACGCAATATTATTCTTGGCACGTTGGCCGTACTTCATAATTCATACTCACTATTCCACTTTCACACATTATCACGGATTGTCAACAACAAACATTTCTATTCAAGACTTTAAGCACACATTTGAGTAATTTAGGGTCTTAGGAACATGTGATTTCTTACACAATTAACATCATATCTTTCATAAAAATCAAATTTTTAAATCATAACGTAATAACACACATCTTATACTCAAACCACATTCTCAACAATGGCTCAACATAACAAGAATCTTTGAAATACATATTGAACGCATATTTATTTTGACACAAGGCTTATTTGGGATAATCAATTTATAATGAGCATCACGAGACTTACAATGATATTGTGGAGTTCAATTCTAAGAGAAGAGTTTAGTCAAAATACCTTGCTTTGAGATTTCCTTAATTCACTACACAGTTCGGAATCCTAGCAACTTTGATATAGCAAAATTAAACATAAATTAGGAAGGAGTTCCTGTTTCCAACTCATGTGAGCATTTTATCAAACACTAGGTGGGCATTATTGTTATTAGCTTCTCCTATGGAGGATTTCCTTCACCCCACAATCCAAAGTCTACCCATTTGAGTTAAACTACCTTCCCACAACTCATGAATGTGCCTGCATGCATAAAAAATAACCATCATCCTCAAAACCTTCCTCCCCATTACCTATTCCCAAACAAAATTTCGTAATTGAGGGTTAGGGCTAGAATCTTACCTCTTGGTTGAAAGCCTTGTGAGCTTTCTTGTTGAATTTCAAGGCTTGGACAAGATTTTGGACGAACAATTAGCTTAGGGACTTCACCCCTTACTCTAGGGCACTCCTTCTCTCTAAAAATACAAGATATCCCCTTTAGAAATGGTCTCTTACGTCTAGTTATCGAGATAGGTCGTGTTAAAAAGTTAGAACAATGAAGCCCCGATGCAGATCTGCGGTCGCATATGCGACCACATAACTCTTCTACGGTCAACACAATGGACCGCATAATGGCCTTTCAGAACTGGGCATCCCTGCCTCACTATGTGACCGGTCTGTGGTCCGCAGACCTATTCTGTGATTGCATAATATGCCGCAGAATTGCCCTCCGAAATGTGTTTTGTGCTGGGTATGCGATGGGTTATGCGGCCCACAAAATTATTATGCGGCCGCATAATGGTCCAAACATTTGTTCAGATTTCTGCCTCAGTCTGCGGCAGATTTGTGGTCCGCAGATCAGTTCTGCAACCACAGAATGGGTCTCAGAAATGCTCTGCATTTCCAAAAACCTTCTTCAACTCCTCAATGCACCGTTCAACCCAAAGAGTCTAATTCGGCACTACAAAACCCCGAGTGTTAGGTAAGATTTTACTGGGCCTTACATCCTCCCCCACTTAAGATCATTCATCCTTGAATGAGGGCCAAAATCCGTCATTAGAAACCAATGTAACTCAGGTGCTATAACACACCAGCAGTTCTAACTTTCCCCAAATTTTCAAAATTTTCGCCAGAGTTTCCCCTGTAACTGGGCCTATCCACTTGTCAGAGAATCCAAAAAACCAACCCTAGCAACATATAATTTATAAAAGGTAAACTCTTAGCATTTTCATAGAACACAACTTTATAAATACATGACTATTGAAACAAATGAGGGTACTTCTTCTTCATTTCTTCCTCGGCCTCCCAGGTGGCCTCTTCACCCTGCTGGTTATGCCATAGTACTTTCACAGAGGCAATGTCTTTATTTCTCAGCTTACGGACTTGCATATCAAGAATGGTAACTGAAATTTCTTCATAAGTCAATTATTCATTAACCTCAATAGTCTCAACCGAAACAATAAGCGACGGATCTCCGACCATCTTCTTCAACATGGATACATGAAATACCGGGTGCACTAAAGACATCTCTGGAGGTAATTCTAACCTGTAAGCCACCTGACAAATCCTCTGAATGATTTTGTACGGTCTGACATACGTCAGACTCAATTTCCCTTTCTTACTAAACCGCATTATACCCTTCATAGGGGAAACCTTCAAGAATACCCAATCATCTTCTTTGAACTCCAAATCCCTACGACGAACATCTGAATAGGGCTTATGACGACTCTGAGCAGTTTTCAACCATTTTGTAATGATCTTAAGCTTTTTCATATCTTGATGCATGAGGTCTGTCCATATCAACTACGCTCCTTACTTCGGCACCACAAAATAGTAAATTTGACTTTTCAAGTTATGGAGTCATAGCTCGTCTCCTTTCTTCATAACTACATGTTTGAGACATCTTGAACAAAGCATATATATCTTTCAAATATGTCTTTTCCCTCTAATGTTCTCACCTCTCTTGCCTTTTCCACTCAAAACAACTTTTGGTCGTTTATCTTTAGCGTTATTAATAAACCTTACTAGTCACAACCCTTGGTAATAAGAATATGGAGTTAGGAAAGGAAAAGCAAAGTGAAGGACCAAACCTATGAAGAATAAGGATTGGTTAGTAGGGAAAAAAGAAAAGAATTTAGGAAACCCAAAACCCACAAGAATAAGGAAAGAAGTTACCTTAATCTTCAAGAACTAGGATCCTCTCTTCTTGTTTCCTTTCTTGACTTGGAAATCAAATAATACTTGAATTCTAAAAATAATGATGAGCAATAACAATTTTTTTTGGGAGGATTTTCTTTTTTTTTTTTGGTTTGTTTGCTCAAGAACCTCCCAAGATTATGAAGATTGAAATCTTGATTAGCATATGTTCTGATACCACTTGATAACAATACGATATGGGTCCAAGAACTACTAAGGAAATTCAAGAAACGTGCGGAAGCTAAAAGAAAATCAAAAACAAAAATTAAAGATAGATTGAATTCAAGAATGATTTTCTTGAATTCAAGAAGTATATTCTTGAAGTTGAATCTTAACAACAATAATTAGCTAACGAACAACTAATATCCTTTGGTAGAGAATTAAAAACAAGAAATAAATTGTGACACCTGACCCTTTAGAATAGCAAGAACAATAATAAGCCTAAACTTATCGCCTTTCTTGAATACCTAGAAGTGATATAAGATTTCAAATAAGTTTTAATCTTACCACCTTAAGTTGAGTCTTGACGGTTGAAGAATAAATCCAAGAGTAGCCATACATAAGAGTGCAAGAAAATCTCACAATCTTTATTGATAATAGTCCGTCATAATCTCCTAAATCAAAGAATACACCCCTTTATATAGAGAGGGAGTCACGAAATTTCACATAAAAATAAAGAAATAAAGTCCTAAACTACTTTGGACAACAAGTCCAACTACCTTAGGAAAATGAAAATATTAGGAAGCAAAAACCAAGTGATTCTTGAAAAGTAATTCCAACAATCATAAGAAAAGGATAACATAACCTTAACTAACTAGGAAAACAATAAATATAGTTCCAAAATATATTGAAATAAGTCCCAAACCAATCTTGGATAGAATCTTGGAAGTCTTGAAAATCTTGAAGGACATTTGTATGCAACTTGGCACCAACTTGCACCCAGCATCTAGCACGCCTATTGTACCCTTATTGGACATCAATTACATTCTTTTTCTGTTATGAAAATGTGGTTTTATGTATGACTTCATGGGCTTCAAGTTTGGACACATTTTAGGTGTCAAATTGGTCGAACAGTGGACTGACTAGGACCTTCTTCAAAGAATGTCTCTTGGGATCCAATCCTCCTCTTATTGGACATAAATTTCGGCCATAAAACAATTGTAATACCTATCCAATTCATATCCTTTATCCTTGAGCTCTTTCTCCCAATTAACAACTTCTTTATTCGCTCCTGAAGTCTAATGATCTTGTTTTGCAACTTTTTAGCTTGAGATCTTGTTAAAGGGCCTCTTTGAGATTCTAAAGCTTCATCCTTGTTGAGCTTCCTAGGATGCTATCAGTTTGGTCATGCATCACAATAGAGTTATGTTGGGATATGATCCTTGGTGCTTACTTCGTATGTTTTGTTTGTTCGAGTAGGTCCGTGTTATGTTTTGGGACCTTTTGGTATGTTTGGATGGGATTCCGAGGAGCTGGGGTATGATTCAGGGTGGTATCGGACCATCTCTTGGTTGTGTTGCATTGGTGATTATGGCAGGGATCTGGTGTGGTCGCATCTGCGGAACATTGGGCACAGGTGCAGAGCAGCAAATGCGGCCAATGAGGTGTAGAAACACGATCTTGAGCTACGACAGAAGTTGCCCTAGCGCAGAAGCAAAAGCAGTCGCACTAGCGCAGAAGCAAGAAGGGAGGCTAGTAGGGTGTTGCGCATATGCGGTATTTCCTCACTCTTGCGATGTCACAGAAGTGGAAGGTGGTCCGTAGGTGCCAAAGGTTGGGGCTTTAGTGGAACTCGCAGATGCGAGTTACTTCTCACAGATGCGGCTGTTTGGTCCGCAAATACGGAGATGCCTGGGCAGATTTTATATATTCGAGGGTTGAGTTATTTTATCACATTTTTAGTTTGGGAGCTCGGATTTGGGGAATTTTTGAGGCGATTTTCTACGCGTGGATTGAGGTAAGTATTATTGACACATTATTGTTATTTATTGATTGATGAATCGTAAGCAGAAATTAGAACATCGATTCGGAGTCGGATTTGACTGAAACTAGTGTTGTTGGACTTGTATTCAAATGGGTTCTTGAAATTTAGGAGATTTGTTAGGTTCAGGGGTGCGATCCCGGGTTGACTTTTTGGTTGAATTTGAGTATTTTGTTAAGATTCAGCCTTTATCGTTTGGGTTTGATTCTTATGGCATAATTTGATGTTATTCAGTTGCCTTTGGCTAGATTCGAGCCGTTCGAAGGTCGATTCGCGGTGGAAAGCATTTTTAGAGTATTGTTTTGGCTTGTTTAAGGTAAGTAACATGTTTAAACTTGGTTTGGGGGGTAATTATCCTTGTGGACTACAATACTTGAGATGTGTTGGGGGTGACGCACGCGCTAGATGATAGGTGTGTGTGTACACTGGGGAATTCATGATCCGGGTCGACTTTAGGCTACTATGAGACTTGTCTTCTATCATGCCTTTTAAATCCGTGTTTTCTCTACGTGTAAGACTATTTGAGCTATGATTCATGTTAGAGATCATGTCTAGGATACGTGCTTATTTGTTTGAGACATGATATGGCTATTCTTGCTATTTTGAGTTGTTTGCCTTAATTGTAGACATACGCTCAGTCTTGATGCTATATCCGTGTATGATATCTCTGTCTCAGTGCATTCTTATTATGATTTGTCATATGTTGTTGATGCGTCATATGTGTAACACTATTGAACTGAGTACTGTGAGATGTGGTTAATTGAGACTTGATCGGTAGTCACATTCTTAGTCATAATTTCTCATCCGCTTGTTATATCTCGGTCTTTGTGCATTACTTATATGTCATATCGTATGTTTTGATGCTTTTTTATGTAATACTATTTGGGTTGAGTTCTGCGAGACATGATCCACTGAGACTTGAGTGATTGATGACTGATGTGGGCCATAGAGTCGTATTGTGATTAATTTTTGAATCTGGTTGCACGCTGCAACGGATTGATATTTTGATAGGGTTGTACACCACAATAGATTTATATTTTGATCAGTTTGCACGCCGCAACAGTTATATTGATTATTGATTAGCACTTGCGCAAGGATACTCCCCTCCGGAGTCTAATAGTACAGTGAGCGCATGGGCAATGATATATATATGTACTTTGGAGAGGAGAATTAGTACCGGGAACCCGTACAATGTAGAGTGTGGTTGTGTGTGTGATGATGATGGGAATTTGTGCTAGGTAGCGTGAGTGTGCTGAGTGTGAGTATACTTGATTGTTTCACTGTGATATTATTGAGATGACATTTATATTTGACAAGTAGGCATAGAGATGTATATTTCCTTATACTGGATGGTAATGAAATATCTTATCTGTTATCAAAAGTTTGAAAAATCACAACTCATTTTATTGATTTGTTTTGTGAAAGATTGGGCTTTGACTGTTATACTTAGAAAGCATGCCTAATTTTCTGTATTTGTGCATAAGCTGGACATGATATCTCTTGAATTATCTTAATTTACTATCATCATTATACCATGTGTTGTTATTGATCATTGGTGTTGGGCACTGACCTTCCTCCGAGCTCGTCACTACTTTCAGTCTAAGGTTAGGTTTGTTACTTATTGAGTACATAGTGTTACACCCCATGTTTTCATACGTAAGAGTACATCGTAAGTCAATTGATGTAAGCTCATAGTTCAGATCATCTTTGAACGTACATAAAGTAAGTTAATAATGTTACTTTGGAGGTTACAAATATTAAAGATCATGGATAACAAGTACCAAGAGGGTTGGAAGGCTTAGAAGCTAAACACATTGAAGAAAATAAATTTCATCAAAAGTCGATAAGTTTGGAATATTAAAACATGAACGTTTGGGGTGATACTAGGGTTCTTAACATGATAAGGAGGTTATGTTATGAGTTGTTTTTGGTGTATGATAGTCGTGTATTACGTTTTGAAGTCAAGCGAGTTGTGGAACAAAACTTGGCAAAGGTCATCACAAGTTACATTCATAAATGTGCTGCAAATTAGGTCACATGTATCTGTACTTTTCTCCCAATGTACTTTTAATTATGGGTCATCCACCTACCAAATTGAAGATCTACGAATCTAGTTTCTAACGCATTTAACCGTTCATGGATGCGACATCGGAGTAGAGACAGATTCGTATTTTTGCGAGACTGTGTAAGCAGCTCCCAATGGGACCCACTTAGGCGGTGGTCGACCTACTTCACATTAAAAACGATTTGGACAACCTTTATTTCTTATTTTTCGACCACACCTTGTCCTTATATGCCTTCTAACCCTCTCATTCTAGTGATGAACAACACCTCTCTGAGGTTGTGTTGTCATTGAGGACAATTGTGGGCTGTGTTTGTCTGAAATTTTAAGTTGTTGCTACTGTCTAAGGTGAGTATAACAGCCTACTAATTTTGCTTAAGCTTGCTTGTATGTTGGTTAAGTTGTTAGGATGATAAACTACAAGATAATACTTGGATTAGCTTGAGATATTGTTGTTCTTGATGGATTGATTTGAAAGTTTCTCTTATGGACTTTAAGTGGCTGTAAATTATGGAAAATAAGTTGGCTATGATATTTTTAGTATGATTATTCTGGTTTACATGACAATCTTGTTGAGGAAATTGGTAACGACAAAAGGAAATGGCTATAGGACACTTGGAAGTTGTCCACAATGAGATTATCTTGTGTTAGGCTATTTCGGGTAACTTTGAAAATGAGTACAAGGTTGGAAATCCTTTAAAAGGTAATGGTTATTATACTGGATATATTACTAACTTCAAGAATGAATGATAATGGGGTTGAACAGTGCTAAGGGGATTCAATCCGAGTTTTCCGCTCGTCGTGATATGTCGATGACTTGTTAATGAAATATTTTTTACCCTATTATTGATTTTGTTCTTATTGTATTGCTCTAGTTGTGGCTGGTATATGGTATTGGAGGAGGCCCTTGTTACAGGGGAGATGCTTCCCAAATTTACATAAATGAGCTACTAGTTTAAGTTGCGGACTTATCCTTTACAAGGGAGATGTTGCCCTTATTAAGGTATGTTAAGGCTATCCTTTATTTCCTTTTGCCATGATCCATGTGATACAAACAAAATGAGCAAATGTGCAACTCTCACAAATGACTCTATTCTTAGAAGTACTAGGCTTGCCTATGTTCTTGATTCCCCATGTGTCTTGTTATTATATCGTCTGTTCATGGGTCTCAGATAATACGTAAGTTGATAAAGGTTATTTCGTGATATTAACCGAAGGCATATTGATCTTATGACATACTGATAGATCTTGTAGACTTACATCATTATGCATTGCATTCATCTATACATGTACATTGATCCATGACTATATGGCGTTATATACGCGTATATAATATGTAGATGGGGATATGGGGAAAGGTTATGACGTTATTTATGCACCACCACCTGATCAGTTGGTGTACGTTGATGATTTCACCCACTGATGCCGAGATAATATGATGGGATTCCCTAAGATGCTTGATGATATTACGTACGCATATACCTATGCATGATATGACATTTATACGCATATGCATGACATTATAAATATTTCATGATTCACAGAGCTATTCAGGCTTACAGGTTGAGCCATTTACTCTATGTTTCTTTCATGTCTTTTATATACTGCTTTTCATGCTTTACATACTCGGTACTTTATTTGTACTAACATCCTTTTTGCTTGGGGACGCTGCGTATCATGCCCGCTAGTCCTGATAGATTGGTTGACAATCCTCGTAGTAGGCTATCAACTTAGCAGAAGGTGTTGGCGCACTCCACATGCTCCGGAGTTGCCTATTTTATCAGTATGCTTTGGACATGTATTGATTGGTATGGTGGGATATTGTCCCAACCATTATGATGTTTATGTACTCTTAGAGGCTTGTAGACAGATGTCATGTATATGAATGATTGTGTGTCCTTGTCATCCTATGTTTTGAGTGTACAATGATCGTGTCGGCTTTATAGGCCCGTATGTCACATGTATAAGTTTGTATTTTATGTTGGGTCATCCTATGTCAAGTATTCCCTTATATTCTATGATGGTTATATCATGACGGCCCTTCTGGCCCATTTACCCATGATGGTATGTGATAAAGATATGTTACATTGGTACTCAGTTGGGTAAGGCACCGGGTGCCCGTTGCGGCCCATCAGTTTGGTTCGTGACACATGGGGTGGGTTGTACTCATACTACAATTCTACACCTAGTGTGTAGATCTTGGAGTTGATGCTGTTGTATACGGCGGGAGCTAGCATTGTAGATGTACCTGTTTTCCGGCTATAGCTACCACTGGTCCTTGGTAGTTTTAGACTCCTATTCTACTTATACATATTCTAAACAAATATTGTATTTATTTTTATACCATCTCTATAAATCTAAGTCTTAACAACTCATGACTTATACTACCAATCGTTGGGATATTATATATAAAATTCAGTTATTTCACTTATTGATTTCTTTTTTATTTTCATTAAAGTTGGGTTGACTATTTCTTACCTTACCTAGTGGGTTGAGTTAGGTGTCATCATGACTAGGTAGATTTTGGATCGTGACAACAGTAAATTTGCTTATAGTCGCAAAAGTTTTCCTACAAAGGGATTGGCTTCAAGAACCCTTCAGGGGTGGCTTGGCAAGCTACAAAACTCAGAAAATATTTGTACTATAACCAACTTAGTTGTTAAGACTTCGAAAACATTCGTACTACAACAAGCTAACTTTCTTAGAGTATTCCTATTCTATGTTCATACAAGGACCGGCCTTTCCATCCATTCGAAATAAAAAACAAGAGAGAAATTTAGAAGGAACATCATATGTAATATATCACTAAGCTTTACAATGTTTATCAGATGATCTTACAACTAATACATTGCCTCATTTATATAGGGCTAGGATGTTATTACAAGACAAGACTATATTACAAGATAAACCTATCTTACATGGCAAACCTATCTATAGGTGGGTCCTCTTTGACATTTGAAGGATATTAGGCCAAGCAACTAATTTACACTAAAACAAATTCTAAAAACATGCAAAAGAGCTGGTAATAAGTTCTTCAATAGATAAAACGAACACGGGAAATTTTCACTAGAATGATACTTTTCCTTGCGACTGTAGTTGTCCATTAATAAACTTCACTGGCCTATGGAATATGAATATCTTTCCTTTGTAGGACTCATTGAAATATTTTATCCAGTAACTTTGAGGCTTGAACCATAATAGAAATACTTTAAGATCATGTTCAATGTTGTCAAAATCCTTGAACACGTTTCATTTGAATTCCATAAAAATATAATATTGATGGCATAAGTACTAGAAAAATCATAAAAGTTCTTGGGGAAAATCCTTGGCTTGTGCTATGAATATATGGCATAATGGATATTCTAGATTGACCCTGTAAGGCTTAAGAAAGGATCCTCTGTGTTACCGTAAACCTAGAGCTGGTAATAAGTTCTTCTTTTTATAATGATGGATTTATCAAAGGGATCTATGAGGTTGAACAACTCCGGTGGGTGATCCGTTAACTTTAATGAATTGGTTCCTGGTACATTTTAAAACATGAAGATCTGGTTGGTTGGCTTTAGTTTTGACTTCATCTTCTCTAGTGAAAATCTCTTCGAAAATTCTTTTGGTCGAGATAGAAAATCTGCAAGAACGTTATCCTTTCCTTTCAAGTGCTTGACATGGAACTTGTAAGGAGAGAGCCACCAGGCCCATATGAGGATTTGAGGATTGGGAATAGTTTTTGCATTCATATGGATCATCTCTGGGAAGGCCGTCATATCCATTTCTATCAAATATTTTGTATGAATTAGGAAGAAATTGGATTTTTAATCATATTCTTTACTGCAAGAATTTCATTGAACATGGAATGATAATGTTGCTCGGCGTCTTTGAACTTTCTACTGGCGTATCCGCATATTATTCTCTGACCATCTTTTTTTCCAAACAAAATTGCACTTCAATATTAATTGCTGGCATCGGTTTCCAGTATTTTCTTACCCTCCGAGGGGATGTGGAGAGACTTGAAATCTTTAGATATCTCTTTAATCTTCATGGCTGCTTCGTCTTGTTCCTTCCCCCATGATAGGGAACCTTTCTTAAGCATCTTTGTTTGTAGGGAAATATATGTACAAATGTTTGGGATAAAATCTCTTACATAATTGACCACACCCAATAACTATTGGATTGCTTTGTCGTGAGGTTGGTATCTGGGAATTTGAGTTGTTTCTGACATGTATTTGGTCCAGGGTTGTATGCTCATTTGACAAATGCATTCGGAGGAAATCAATCTCCATTTGGGCAAGAACCAACTTTTTCGCCGAAAGCATAATCCCATACTTTGTTACCAGTGCCTCAACTAGATGGAGCAAGTTTATATGTTCCTCTAGTATATCACTAAATAATAGGATGTCATCAATGTAAATCAAAGAGATATGGAAGATGAGATGGAATATTCATATCATGGCTTCTTAGATAAGAAGGGTGTAGTTTTTAATCCAAAAGGCATGACTTTCCATTGGAAATGATGATCGGGGATACAAAACCTCATCTTTTATCTTTCTTTGTGGTGAATGTCCAATTGCCAAAATTCAGATTTTAAATCAATATTGGTAAAATAATTGGCATTGGCTAAGTGGGAAACAGGGGTGAGTTTATTTGGGATAGAAAATTTATCATCTTAGAGGAACTAGTTAAGAGGCTGGTAGTTAATAACTAATATGAGTTTTCCTCTTGTTTATTTGGCTCTTTTGTTGGCATAATTTGCTTTGCATGCCCTTTGTGAATATGACGGATCTATCAAATCAAACTCCAAGAGTTCTTTACACTCCTTATTCGCGAGCAGAAGATGATCTAGATTCCTGCCTGAATGACTGGATTTTGTTGGATTGATGTTTTCATTCTTCTTGAAATGGAGCTTGAGAAAAAACTCTTCGCACTTCCATAATGGGCTTTTTCCTTTCTTCATAAAATCCTTGTGGAATTTCGCGCATGAATGATAAATGAGATGTTCTTGTATCATTGCTGATTTGGAATAGCCGTGGAATCTCATAATAAGGTTTGAACTACTTCTTAAAGGTTATCCCGTTAGTCCTAATCTGGAGCTAATCTTTTAGTTGTCTAAAATTGTCGAATCCAATAATAAGGTCTTTCCCTGGTACATCAGACCCTATTAGCTTGTTTCTGTATTTCAATCCTTGGAAAAACTCAATTTCGGGTGCTTTGTGATGACTATGTTAGTCAGAATTGTAAGTCCCCATAAACGTTTATCTAACACCCGGGGTTTCGTAGTGCCGAGGTAAACGATCGCAAGATCGCCGAGGTACGAACGTTTTGAGTTGAACAGTGCATTGGGAGTTGAAGGAATATTTTGGCGGTGCAGGGCATATTTGCGGTCCATTTTGCGATCATAGATTATTTAAGGATCGAACGAAAGAGCAGGATAAGGTACCGTCCAGGTGTTGCCTGCCCCTTTGGGTCAACATGAGCTGTTTCACAAAGGTGATACTCAGGTTTCGGGGACATCGCCATTACCTACAGAACAGCAAAGAGAAGCTAATGAACCTTTGATTCCTCCCCTGATTGCTCCCGAATAGGGCCTAGATATGGGAAGTGATGTTTAGTTGCTGACTCGATTAGTAGCCTCTCAGGCCCAATGATAGTCCCTTGCCATATTAGATGAAGCAGTTAGTACGAATGTTCGGGATTTCATAAATTTGAACCCCCCGATATTCATAGGAACACATCCAAACGATCCCCAGAATTTTCTAGATCATATATAACGGACATTACAAGTTATGCACGCCATGGATACAGAGTCTGTAAATCTTGACTAATATAGATTGCAGGATATTGATGTAATTTGGTATGAAAGTTGGGAAAAATGTAGGCGATCTCTCGCTCCACCAGTGGGATGGAGGGAATTTTCTGAAGCCTTTCAGCGGCAGTATTTGCCTATTGGGTTTTGCCGTGCTAAACATGAGAGATTCTTACGTTTAGAGCAGGGTAACATGAGTGTTTGGGAGTACCGTATGCAACTCAACTCCTTGGCCAGGTATGCCCCTTTGGTTGTGGCCGAGATGAGTTATAAAGTACATCGCTTTGTGGGTGATTTGGGACTACATTTGATTAATGAGTGTACCACTGCTTCTTTAATTCTTAACATGGACATTGCTCGCATTCAAGCTTATGTGAAAAGTTTGGAGGATCAAAAATGGCAACAGCGAGCTGCTCGAGAGCATGATCGGGGCAAACATAAGCGGGCTCGCTCCACATGTAATATGAGTGAGTCTCGGGGTGAGTTCAGACGTCCGCTTTCTCAGTACCCATCTTATCCGGTGACTAATGCTACCACACAATCCTAGGGCAACGTCGTTAACGAACCACTCATTCCGGCCAGATTCAGAATCCTCTAGGGCAGAGCTCATAATTTGGTGGGGACCCTAGTAGGATAAGGCCCCCAGCGCTGCATTGTAGTCGGAATATAGAGTCATTACTGGATATGGTCACATGGACATTATATCTATTCTCCGTTAATATGTATGGTTTGATAGACCCAGGTTATACCTAGTCGTATATTTCTCCATTTGTTGCTAGTAAATATGGTGGAAAGCACGAATTATTACATCAACCGTTTTGAATGTCCACACCCGTAGATGAATCCGTGATAGTTAGACGAGTATATCGAGGGTGCGATGTGATGATTCATGATCGCCATACCATAGCCTATTTGAATGAGTTAGAGATGAAAGAAATTGATATTATCATGGGTATGGATTGGCTAGCCTCTTGTTATGCTACGGTAGATTGTTGGAAGAAAGTTGTTTGCTTTAACTTTCCAGAAGATCCCGTTATTGAATGGAAAGGCAATGTTGCTGAACCGAAAGGAAAGTTTATCTCTTACCTCAAGGCTCGGAATATGATTTTAAAGGGGTATATTTATCATTTGATGCGAGTGTAGGATATAGAAGCCTCCCACACTCTTATCGGTACCAGTTGTTGGTGAATTTCCCGAGCTGTACACTGATGAGCTCCCGGATATCCCTTCCATGAGAGAGATGAAGTTTTCTATCGACGTGGCACCCGATACACAACCAATATCTATTCCTCCGTACAGGATGGCTCCCGTTGATTTGAAGGAACTAAAAGAGCAGCTAAAGGACATTGTTGATAAGGGATTTATCCGACCTACTACTTCCCCTTGGGGAGCCCCAATGCTATTTGTTTGAAAGAAAGATGGCTCATTGAGAATGTGCATTGATTATCGACAACTTAACAATGTAACCATTAAGAACAAGTATCCGCTCCTAGGAACTGATGATTTATTTGACAAATTGCAAGGCACTCAGTACTGTTTGAAGATTGATCTCAGATATGGTTACCATCAATTCAGAATCAAGGAAGAAGACATTGCGAAGACAGCCTTTCGGACCATATATGGCCATTAAGAATTTCTCGTTATGTCCTTTGATCTAACCAATGCACAAGCGGCATTTATGGATTTGATGAATTGAGTGTTCAAATTATTTTTGGATGTCTTCATGATCCTATTCATAGATTATATTCTTATGTATTATCGATCAAAAGCAGAGCACGCAAAGCACTTGTGAAAGGTTCTGCATACACTCCGGGATCACAAGTCGTATGCCATATTTTCCAAGTGTGAGTTCTGGCTGAACTCAGTGGCATTGTTTGGGCATGTAGTGTCGAGTGAGGGTATCAAATTCATGTCCAAGGCATCGATGAAGTTAAGAATTTTCCAAGGCCCACAACTCTTACCGAGGTATGCAACTTCTTGGGCTTAGCCAGTTAATATCAAAGTTTTGTGAAAAATATTTCATCTATAAGTTGCTCCATTAACGAGGTTGACGCATAAGGCAGCAAACCTTCAGTGGACTAAGGATCGTGAGAAGAGTTTCCAAAAGCTAAAGGACAAATTAACATCGACGGCAGTGCTAACTCTTCCCGAAGGAGCCGAAGAGTATGTTATATATTTTGATGCCTCTAGATTGGGCTTGGGTAGTGTTCTAATGAAAAATGGAAAAGTTTTTGCTTATGCCTCGAGAATATTGAGGAAACACAAGCAAAACTATCCCACTCATGACTTGGAGCTAGCAGCTGTAATATTTTCTTTGAAGATATGGTGTGACTACCTGCTTAGAGTTCATGTCTCCATATTCACCGATCACAAGAGCTTAAAGTACATATTCAAGTAAAAGGAATTTAATTTTGAGGCAGTGGAGATGGCTTGAATTGTTAAATTATTACGATGTTGATATTTTGTGCCACCCCGGGAAGGCTAACATTGTGTGTGATGTATTAAGTCGGAATTCCATGGGCAGCCTACGACGTGTGGAAGGTTATAAGTTGGAAATGACTAAAGATTTGTACCAGTTGGCTAACTTAAGTGTACGGTTGCTCTATATCAGTAGCAGAGGAGCCATAGTTCGAAATGCTGTCGAATCGTCACTTGTAGCCGGAGTAAAGGCATGACAATTGGATGATCCAATTTTGGTAAGAATAATAGAAAACATTCCCTTTTAGTAGAAGCCAGCGTTCTAGCTATCCGAGGATGGGTCCTTAGATATAAGGACCGGATATGTGTACCAGATGGCGGGGGACTCCGAGAGCAGATTATGGCGGAGATTCACCAATCCTGATACTCTATTCACTCGAGATCAACAACGATGTATCATGATCTTTGGAAACTATACTGGTGGAATGGCATGAAGAGGAACGTTGCAGATTACGTCGACCAATGTCCAAATTGCCAACAAGTTAAAATTGAGCACCAGAAACCGGGAGGATTACAACAAAGTATGGGAATTCTGAGCTGGAAAATGGAGATGATCAACATAGATTTTGTTATCGGATTACCATGATCACGCTGAAGATTTGATGCCATGTGGGTTATCATGAATCGACTCACTAAATCAACTTATTTTCTACCAGTTAACACTACCTTCTCAGCAGAAGGCTATGCCAAGCTATGCATCAAAGAAATAGTTCGCCTCCATGTGGTTCTGGTTTCCATAATATCAGACAAAGGTGCCCAGATTACTTCTAGAGATCACTCCAAAAAGGATTCGGTTCAAGGATCAACCTCAGCACCACTTTTCATCCAAAAATCGATGACGAAGCCGAACGCACCATTCAAACGCTTAAGTACATGTTACGAGCATGTGTTCTGGACTTCCTAAGAAGTTGGGACGACCACCTACCACTCATCACATTTGCATACAATAGTAGCTATCATGCTAGTATTCAAATGGCAGCGTATGAATCCCTATATGGACTAAAGTGTAGATCTCATATAAGCTAGTCTGAAGTAGGGAAAACAAAGTTATTGGGGCCAGACTTGGTGCAACAGGCTGTGGAAAAGATGAAGCTAACTCAAAGCTGATTGTTGGCCGCCCAAAATAGGCAAAAATCTTATTCGGATAACCGACGATGAGATTTGAAGTTCGCTTTGAGAGATTGGGTATTCTTAAGGGTGTCACCTATGAAAGGCATGATGAGGTTCGGTAAAAAGGGAAAACTTAGTCCTCATATGTTGGGCCATATCAAATTATTCAGATAGTCGGACAAGTGGTTTATAAGCTTGTGTTTCCCATGCAGTTAGAAGAAGTGCATCCAGTATTCCATGTGTCTAAGCTTCGAAAATGCTTGAGTGATACATCATGTGTTACCCCCGTTAAAGATATTCAAGTCACGAAGGACCTATCCTATGAAGAAATTCCGGTGGCCATCTTAGATCGTCAAGTATGCCAGCTGCGAACCAAGAAAATAACTTCAGTTGAAGTACTTTGGAAGAATAACAAGGTAGAAGAAATGACTTGGGATGTTTAATAAGACTTGAAATCAATGTATCCCCATTTATTCCACACCATGGGAGGCGACAGTTGAATGACTACGATGGGCTCCACTTAGAATGACTAAAGGGGCTGGTAAGGAATGACTATAATTCAACATTCGACAACGAATGTTCCAAAGGGGGGAGGGAGTGATGTTACACCCACATATGAATTTGTAGAATCTATGAGGTTTAATTGCAACCAATCAGATAGCGATGCACTACCAGGCAGAAGAGGCAACTTCATGCGACCTGATTTTGCCAACTGTCCCACCGGCATGACAGCCAATGCAGCGCGACAAAATTTTGCATATGGAGCGGTGGAATTTCCAATGCATGATATACATATATAAAGTCAGTAAGTCTCATTCTCTTTCATTCTAGGAGTACCACTCACCATAAATCATCAAAAACCCCTCTCATATCTCCATTGAAGTTTCAAAATAGCCTAAAACTGAATCAAAAGATGGTTTTATTAGGATTGAGCTTGAAGAAACATGGAACCGTCACTGTAACATCTATCATCTAGTGGCATTGATTCTGAAGGTTCATTACTGGAAAAGTTAACCATCATAGAAGTGTAGTTAGATCATCAACAAGGTATGCATGACAATTGTCTTCTTGGTATGACAATTTTGCATATGGAGCGGTGGAATTTCCAATGCCTGATATACATATATAAAGTCATTAAGGCTCATTCTCTTTCATTCTAGGAGTACCACTGACCATAAATCATCAAAAACCCCTCTCACATCTCCATTGAAGTTTCAAAATAGCATAAACTGAATCAAAAGATGGTTCTATTAGGATTGAGCTTGAAGAAACATGGAATCATCACTGTAACATCTATCATCTAGTGGCATTGATTCTGAAGGTTCATTAATGGAAAAGTTAACCATCATAGAAGTGTAGTTAGATCATCAACAAGGTATGTATGACAATTTGCTTCTGGGTATGACTTGGTATAAGCGTTTCTCTCTTCTTCAAGGATTTATGTGTTACGAGATTGATTCGTTTTAAGGTCTTCTATTTCTCAGTGGTGTGTTTTCTCCTCTTGTATATTGTTCTTATAAGTGGCATTCCTTCAATTTTATATATTTACCAGATAATTCCCTCAGTTCGAAAAATATAATTCATTCTAAGTTGGTCTTTGTAATTATTGAAATTGACTCTGCATTGCACTTATATATATATATATACACATAATAT